>JAZAYU010000131.1:0-82867 GCA_038501625.1 Corbicula japonica
AACTCTACATCATTTAAAAGGTGTTTGTCTTTCTAGTCTCATTATCTTTATAAGAAAGCAAAGCATGCAATTATTTTGTACATTTTATAAAACAATTATAACCTACGTCGCACGAGCTTAGAATACCTAGTATATATAACTATAGAAATGATTGTCCTAATATGTTACTCACGGAACAAACAATTGGTTAAAGAAGTGAAATGACAGTGCTCCGTGCCTTTGATGTAAAAATGCAGAGAATCTGATACATGTTATATTTCCATTAAACAAAGTCGAGTATTATTAAATAATATGTCATTTGATTGAAAAGGTATCGAATGTAAATAACAAGACATTTTCACTTTTGATCAGCAGTTACAAATCCGATGTTAACAAAACTGATAGTTACATCCAAGAAGAGGTTACTTATTGGTTCAACTGACAGAAGTAATATTACAAATATATTAACAATGTTAATTGTGCTATAATAATTATATTTTTAAATAGTGGTGTTCATATCCAAAATATATTAAGATTCACTTGGTGGTTTTTATTTTATTTTATAGTTAAAACACAATAAGTTACGCTCAAACGTATATTTGTTAATCATTCTATTTTATGAACGTTTCAGTTACTGTCTGTAATACAAATGATTTCCTGGAGTATATAATTGGCCATGATAAATTAACACAGAATTGTAGTTACTATATGTAATTAACAGCTATCATATTGAATATTTTTCAGCATCAAACAGGGTAGCGTTACTGTTACTTCACCATAAGGACGTTCACGCCTTACCAAGCCAGGCTAGTGACCGCGTGCTGACCGGAGTAGACTTTCAGTCCCTTGGTGGTATATTTGATCTAGCCTTCCTTGCAGACAAAGGATTATATAAATGTGATATGAACAGTAAAGCAGCAGATGGAATTATCAATTTTATCAAAGCAAGGTCCTATTAGCTCTTTAGCATTTTAGTACTATCTTATTAAGTCAGCAATTGATGAGCTATATAAAAACATAGTTATTAAAGAATCGTTTACCACTTACTTGTCCTGTTCTCTTTCATGGCATGTCTAGTTTGAAATTTATAAATTAAATTTTATTTCACATTCTTTTTTTCCTTTCTACTTGTTACCTCTGTGGGGAAGCTGTGTCTTCTTGATGTGGCCAGTCCTGATATGCATATTAACACTGTTATTGTAGTGTTACGTTGGTGTGCAATAAATGAAATAAATGAAAAAGGAACTTTGAAAGCCACAAAACACGACAAATATAAAAATATTGCAGGCTCGGTCGGCATCGTCCCCAAAATGCAGATAATAATAATTATAACATTGACGTTTTATAAATCACGTACTGTCGATCTAATATCATACAATGTACTAATAATGAGGCGAATGAAGATCAATATTATTATAAGAAGTCACCAGTATAACACGGCTTTGAATTGCATTTAATAATTTTTGTGCTACGCCCTTGTGTCAACAAAAATCAGTTTTACTCTTTAATTCTTAATTCATTTTTGAACGCTTAATTTATGTAAGCTATTAAATAGATATTCATGATTACAAACCGTTGCCACAGACAATGAAATTGTCGTTTAAACAATGCTGAGAGTAAACATAAAGTAATAAACTAGTTTAAGTCGTGGACAACACTTTAATTTCCTAGCCTAGATTATTTCCATTGTTTTTTCTGTTTGTTTCTTTTAAAAAAACAATCATTCACAAATTGTAATTGGGAGGAGCGTAATGCATGTTATAGTCATGCTCGATGGCTGCAAACCGAGTGTCAAACCAGTACTCGCACCGTGATCGTGCAAGTAATGGATGTGGAAAATCACAGAAGACACAAGCTGTTGGCACTCAAAATTTGCAACATCCGAATCGGTAGTCTGATGTTCTATTCCGTTTATCATAATGTTTACTTGAGTCAACATTAAACTCCACTCAGCGCGGGGCTAGGTGGTTTGGAAATTATTAGCGTAATTTCCTATACTGTAACTGCCCATTAAAATGCTAACTTTAAGTTTGTCCTCATATTTTCGCTCTTCATAAAAATTAATACTAAAGGAGCAGTGTTTGCATTATTTTGAAATAATAGTTATCCGACATATGATATAATTAATCCAATCTGATGTGAGCATACATGAAACTATCATTATCACCATCATAATCGTATTGTATCGGAATATTAAATGCATGTACTTATTAAAAACAACAACAAAATAAAGTAACAGAAGATACGTATATTAAATATATCAACAACATTAAGATAATTGTAATTATCAAAACTGTAAATTTAAAACATAGGTACAAACACCTTGCCATTCAAAAATATTCACTTAAATACTATTGAAGCAGATAACCATTGGCGACTCGGTACATTTTAAGCTTATTTGTGAAGAATCAAACTTTTTTTTCAAACGAACCTATTACCAGTGTCCTAAATGAAAATGACGCGTTACAATCATATAATAATATCAAGGCATTGCTGCAAAAGATATGGCGGGACAAGAATCGATCACCTAGGTTGTGTCTCATCAAAGGGACGAAATCCCTGGTTCGTGTTAAGGAGTCTCGGAAACTGCACCAGAATGGAAATATGCTAAAACAGAAACAACCGGGGCCCTCCACAATCTTAAAGATTTTGTATCACTACCGCTAGGGCTGTAATACTACGGTAAATACATGCATCCTTTTAGGTATTAACAAATTGACAGTGCGTCAGAACAAGATGAATCATGCATGACCTTTGATCTGATATCGGCATTTAAATGATTTATATGATTGTCCATATCCATAAATACATGCTCAATGGTCTGCATTAACGTTTTACATCATCGTTTACAATCTTAAAAAAAGTTGCTCCACTGTCTGCATTAACTTTTCACATGATCCTTCACAACAATAAATATATTGATCAACTGTCTGCATTAATGTTTCACATTATCGTTCACAACAATAAATACATTTATCAATTGTCTGCATAAACGTTTCACAAGATCGTTCACATCAATAAATACATTGATCAACTGTCTGCATTAACGTTTCACGCGATCGTTCACAACAATAAATACGTTGCTCCACTGGCTGCATTTATGTTTCACGTGATCGTTCTCAACAATAATTATATTGATCAACTGTCTGCATTAATGTTTCACATGATCGTTCACAACAATAAATACGTTGCACCACTGGCTGCACTATATTTCACGTGATCGTTTACATCAATAAATGTATTGATCAACTGTCTGCATTAACGTTTCACATGATCGTTCTCATCAATAAATACATTGATCAATTGTCTGCATTTACGTTGCACATGATCGTTCACTTCAATAAATACATTGATCAACTGTCAGCATTAACGTTTCAAATGTTCGTTCACATCAATAAATACATTGATCAATTTGCTGCATAAACGTTTCATATGATCGTTCACAGCCATATATTTGTTTCATATGGGACAGAACATGACTTGGTGCCTAAGATATGCTTACTAATGCACCGAAGTTGTCATACGCTATATGTGTTTATTTACGCATCATGCGGCGGCCTTACTTAACGTTTGCTGCACATAACATACTACTATTTGCCTAAAATATCGCATTTGCTTAAAATATATTATATTTTTGCATACTGAGATTAATACAAAATTTGGGTTACTCTTCAACTGATGTAGAATTGCATTTATTTTCCAAATATTGAAAGTTAAAAACAAAATATCCAATCAACGACAGTTATTGGCTGCACATCTACACGTTATGACGTTGGCTAATAATAGAACCCCAACGTTCTAATTCAGAAGTACTTTCTTTTTTGTTTCCTTATCAAGTCAATAAACTGAAGTTATGGGATAATGAAAAGTAAGGTAAGTTGTTAATGCAATATAAGAACGTTCACCAACAAAAAATTAAGTTGGCAACTTTCTTTGGTAACATTGAAACGAACATGATGAATAACGAAATATAAATATGCAAATATTTATTCAGATACGTCTGGTATTTAAGCCAAGACCTCTCTACCTTAGCCTCATTGATAACTTAATACCAGGCATGTGGAATTTATTGCAATCTCTGCTCATATTTTGTACATGAAAGTTATAACAGAATGTTGCTAAGTAAGAGGTTTGGTCCATAGAAAGAAGATTCTATTAGTAAGCGAAATGTAATCTACTGACCATATATCGATCAACGGTATTAAAGTTCAGTTCAAAATGACTACAAGAGGTGTTATCTTAAGAATGTTATGTTCTTACTATATCAGTTAAGTGTCGTTCAACGAAAATCCTAATCATTTGGGTTTTAATAGTCGAGAGTTACCGCGTAACTTAACATAGGTAAATAATTTTAAGTGTATGATACAACACTCCTCTTTATATAATATTATAGTTAAAAAGTAAATGTATACATGTATACAATGTACATATTAAACGAATTTTCAGGCGACAGAATAATTTTGTAAAAGCATTTTTGCAATAACATTGTAGTGTTCAAAAAAACATTTTATCAAACAAATAAATGTCATCAATATCTTAAACTTTTTGTAACACTTGGGACAAACTTGACAATAATTTTCCTCATAATTTCAATAGTTCTACAATGTAAGACAGTGAACGTCTCAAATTCGGCATTCTGTATGTACATTTACATAGTTACGTTGATTAGCTTATCAAGGTTCAATGCAAGTACATTTTAATTTATGGAAAATTAAATGTAAATAGTTTCATCAACGAAGTAGTGATTATACATGGACCCAGACAACTTGTACTTGTTTTATGATATGAGAACCTGTTGGGACAAGTCTGAGGCTGGTGCACCCTAGAATCTGGTTTACACCCCCAGTGGCAATTTGATTTGGCACTGACCGTTACAAGGCGGTTACCCCTCGGGTTCTCATTTTTGTTAATTGTGTGTGGTGTCTTTTTAAACTGATCATTTTATTAACTGTGCTCTCTCCCTCTCTCTTCTTTTTGACTGTGTGGGTAGTTTTTTGTGTCGCCCTTTCGAAGAAATGGCGATACATAGAGATCACTTTGTCCGTCCGTCCGTCCGTCCGTCACGAAAACTTAACGTTGGCTATTACTTTGCCATTTCTTAATATTTCTTCATGAAACTTTCAAATTATATTGCTTATGACAACACGCTCAAGATGATGCCAAATTCTATAGGTCAAGGTCACATTTGATGGAGTTAGGCCCCTTTTTGTACTTAGATTTTGACACGAAATCTTAACGTTGGCTATAACTTTGCCATTTCTCAATATTTCTTCATCAAACGTTCAAATTATATTGCTGATGACAACACGTTCATGATGATGCCAAATTCTGTTGGTCAAGGTCACATTTGATGGAATTAGGCCCCTTTTTGTACTTAGATTTTGACACAAAAACTTAACGTTGGCTATAACTTTGCCATTTCTCAATATTTCTTCATGAAACTTTTTAATTATATTGCTTATGACAACACGCTCATGACGATGCCAAATTCTTTAGGTCAAGGTCACATTTGATGGAGTTAGGCCCCTTTTTGAACTTGGATTTTAACACAAAAACTTTATGTTGGCAATTACTTTGCCATTTCTCAATATCTCTTAAATTAATAATGAAACTTTCAAATTATATTGCTTATGACAACACGTTCATGATGACGCTGAATTCTTTAGGTCAACGTCGCATTTGATGGAGTTACGCCCTTTTTTGTACTTGGATATTTACATGATAACATAGCGTTGGCCATAACTTTGCGATTTCTTAATATTTCTACATGAAACTTTCTAATTATATTGCTCAAGACAACACACTCGTGATGATGACAAGTTGTTTTGGTCAAGATGGAGGTATGCCCCTTTTTGTACTTGCATTTTTCTTCCGACATTGCTTCCAAGGGCGACACAAGTGTTCAACTGAACACCCATCTAGTTTTCTGAATGTGGCGATTCCTGCAATGCACGCTCTTGTGTAATATGTTTGCCACTAAACATTATTCTAACTAGGCGTGCAGTAGTTTCTCAATGTCGATTTTGATGTTGTTCAAGTAAGTTCTCAATTAAACCAGTATATCTAATTTTATATAAAATCTAGAAACTCCACTGTGCACGTTAATCAATCCATAAGACATATTAATAATTCTCAATAGTTTCTGAGGTTTTAGCGAGCCGTTTTGTGGATTTCTAGTCTTGTTTATGGCTTTTCCTGAAAGTACATTTTGTAACATGGAGTTTAAAGATGTTTTCTAAGTGGTTATATATTATACAAATCTTGTAACATTCTCACTTGAGTCAATGCTGTAGCTGACAAATCTTGAGTCTCTAAACCAATGAAATAGCAATAAATTTATTCAGATGCTTTGACAGTGTCTTTTTGACAGTGTTCTTGTCAAACACTGATTTAATGCCTGTCTTACATTCAAACATGTCTGAACGATTCATTTGTTTATCTAAATTATTTTACCTTAAAATTAATAAAACTAATGCGAATAAATACATATTACATGTATCATGGTTAATCTCTAAATCCTGTTTCAATTTCAGCTAAATAGTGATTAGTCGACATTCCGATAATCATAGAATCTGCATGTTAACAATATTGCTCCATGCTTACTTGCATTTTCTTTGTTGATAAATGCCAATTATTACTCATCGGTACACAAAATGAGAAAGCAATTGCCTTCATGACGTTTAACTATGCACTTTTTAGATTTTCTGAAAATGTTCTGCCAAATGGTCTCTCTTTTTCCGTTTAGGCTTAATTTTAGTTATTTACAGGGCAAATGTCAAAATCTGTTTAGTCTTACAAACTAGAACAATCCGATCAAAATTTTACAAGTAAAGCACCCTTTGAATATTTACATTTTATAAGTACATTTGTGTAATTTTAATGGCCAAATAAACAAACATTAAACATGCTAAATATATTAAGAATAATATAAGCTGCAGCGATTCACATGACAACTGACAGCAAATGAATTTTTATTTGAAGTTGAATGGAAACAACAAACATATTAAGGTAGTTCGCGCCCATGGCCGAAAAACGACGTCAAAAAATGAAAATTAAAATAGACACTTGAAACTTTGCATAAAGTCGTAAAAATCATTTTCCTGTTGCCTGGTTACCAAATTTTGGGAATGACGTCACGCCCTGGCGGTAGCTGCCTTTGAACGAAAGCGTTTCGCTGTAACGCGAATAACTTTGCAAACAATGGCGTTAAATCTTTTGCAAAAAGTGTTTTCGATAGAGAAACTAATTGCCTATTTTTTCGTTATAAAATTCAAGTAAAGGTTTTCTTCACGGACATTTAAAACGACGTCAAACATTGAAAAGTCGACATTTTAAGCTAAAAGATTGGAGAGCGATCTAAACGTAAGCTAATTTTTCTCGAAAACGGTGTGTTAGAAGTTTTTTATTCTTTCAAAAAATGTTTTTAAACGTATATTAAATCGAATTAAAAAATAAAAACGATAGGTCATCGGTCTAGATTTTATGTAATGTTTCGTTAAAAATACGCAGTACGTCGCAAAAAATAACGTTTTACCGCGACGTTCAGAAATTCCAACTAAATGTTGTTTCATGTAAAAGTATTGAGTCAGTCATATAAATCTCAAAATCATTTAAGGTCCATTATATACTGATGTTTATTTTTAAAATTACGTTGTGATAATCTATAGAATGTTTCTTTAAAATTTTGATTTATAAGCAAGTCATATAGCGTATTAAATGTGCGATCTTATTAGATCTAAACGTATTTTAGCCCGCTTTTTTCAATAAAATCATTCAATAATGATGGTCCTTTTTGAAGTGTATTTATGAATTTTAAATTTAAGCGCCCACAATTGAAATAAAACTATTGATCGGACGGGGGATAAATCAAAATTATTGTTGAAAGCATTATTTTGCAAGTTATGAATTCCAAATTTTGAAATTTAAATGTTTCAATACTCCTAAACTTCTTAAATTTGATTTATATTTAATGCGTATAAAACTCATTTGCATTTAACGGTTTGTGGTTCTTCCAGTTGACAGTTTGAAACCACTTAAACAAACAAACAAGACAAATGGGGAGAGGGACTATGAACTTTATTCATAATTATGTTCCAATACTTCATTTATTAAAACAAGCGTGCTCATATATTGTGGTATCATTATATTCCACACATGTTAAAATAAGCTTATTTCGCGCTAGGATAAATGAGCAAATTTAAACCCCTAAAAAATTATAATATTTAATATATATCTAAAAAAAACTTAAATCATTAAATGGATAGACGATTTAATGAACCACTCTGGGAGCGTTTTGATGTCACAAAGGTACAGTAGCACGAAGATTAGTCCGTGAATCACGAAATATTAATAAATTATCTATATGTTTTATATGTGACTTGGACTTTTCTTCAGTTATCAGTACTCAAGCCTGCTAATGATGTATAATGAAACTTTTCCGTGAAGTAGCATTTGAACATGCTGCGGCTGTTCATCATGTCTTTTTTTCAACACTACGGTATGGAGAACATAACAGAAGACAGTAGATAAGTAGACAAGTCAGTGTACAAATAAATAGTATCATATCCGCTCGCTACAGGCATGGCTTTCCAATCTAAATAAATAGATTCTGTGCTTGTGCGGGTCCCCATCTACCTTTGTAGATAGAATAGAGAATTAAATTTTAGTTAATTCTGCGTAAGATTTAACACGGCCTGAGCGATAGTATTTGTGAGCGCTTAGAATTGAAATCTTAAATTTAAAATTCATAAATAATCTTTTAAATAGGAACATCAGAATTAATTGACTTACAAAAAAGTGTTGGAGATACGTTCAGATCTAAATTAAATATGATCGTTTATTTAATACGCTGTATTGCTTGTTAAAGAAACAAAATTTTAAAGTAATATTTAAAAATGAACCACTACGCATATTTAAAAATAAACATCCGTTTTAGTGAACCTAAATTTTTTTTGAGTAAATATGCCGTGGACGACTGTCTCAATATGCATACATGAAACAAACATTTAGTTGGAATTTCTGAACGTCGCGGAAAAAACGTTATTTTTAGCGACGTACTGCGTATTTTTAACGAAAAAATACAGAAAATCTAGACCGATGACCTATCGTTTTTTATTTTTTAATTCGATTTCATATACGTTCAACAAAATCTGCCACATCGTTTTCGAGAAAAATTAGCTTAAGTTAAGATCGTGCTCCAATTTTTAAGCGTAAAATGTCGACTTTTCGGTGTTTGATGTCGTTTGAAATGTCCGTGAAGTAAACCATTATTTGAATTTTATAACGAAAACGTATGCAATTAGTCTCTCTATCGGAAACACTTTTTTGCA
This sequence comes from Corbicula japonica, assembly GCA_038501625.1. Taxonomy (NCBI): domain Eukaryota; kingdom Metazoa; phylum Mollusca; class Bivalvia; order Venerida; family Cyrenidae; genus Corbicula; species Corbicula japonica. Next base: position 9,309 of record JAZAYU010000131.1, read on the forward strand.
AAAGATTTAACGCCATTGTTTGCAAAGTTATTCACGTTACAGTGGAACGCTTGCGTTTAAAGACAGCTACCTCCAGGTGGCGCGTCTGATTCGAAAGGGCGCGACGTCATTCCCAAAATTCGATAACCAGGCAACAGGAAAATGATTTTTACGATGTTTTGCAAAGGTTTAAGTGTCTATTTTAATTTTCATTTTTTGACGTCGTTTTTCGGCCACGGGCGCGAACTACCTTAATGTATTTTTATGATCAGTTATGTAGTATTATTTAATTTTAGAGAGTGTTTCTATGAAACATTTATTTTATATTTCAGAAATATGGACCGGATAATAGATAAACTTAAGTACCTCTTACATCGATTTACGTCTGGAAAATATGCCGAAAATGAATGTAAACTATCTGGGGAGGATGTTAGTGACCTCGCTCAGGTCCTACAAGAAAAAAGTAAACAACTTGAAAGACTCAATGCAGACCTACGAAAAAAGCTATCTGAAACAGAATCAGAGATTGAGGGAAAATGCAAGCAGATAGAAGAACTTCAGAGGCAACTTCAAAACAAAGATAATCAAAAAATCGAAAAAGAGGCTATTATCAAAGAAATTTGCGCACAGTTTGAAGACCTGAAAAGGTTTCTGAAAGAAAAAGATATTAAAATTACAGAAACACAAGTAATAATTGACGAGAGAAGCAAAGAACTTGAACTGGCGAAGAAACAAATACAAGAGAAGGAATCAATCATTGAACAAAGATGTCAACAGCTTGATGAACTGAGGAAAAGACTTCAAGATAAAGACAACACACTTTCAGATACAAACCTTTTGCTCGGAGAGACCGTAAAACAATTGGAAGGATTTCAACAACAACTGCAAGAAAAAGACTCCAGTAAAGGCAAAGAAGAAGCAATTGGTAAAAAGTTTGAAGACCTTCAACAGCAGTTAAAAGTAAAGGAAGGAATGATCGTTGAAATGGAATGTCTTGAAAAAGACAATGCTGCTTTGAAAAAGAAGATATCGGAAAATTTGAGTAACATTAAGCTAAAGGAAAACACTATTTCCAATCTTCAGAAGCAATTACACTGGGCACAAGACAGAACGACAGCTGCGGAAAACATGATAGCGACTCTTACTGAAGACGGGCGCTTAAAACTTCAAGAAAAGAATTCTATCATTACAGAGAAAAACAAAGTCATTGAAATGCTTCAAAGACAAATTGTAGAGGCGTCCGCGGAAAGAGAAGCACTGACGACTGCGAAAGACGAACTCATATTACATCTTCAATACCGATTGCAGAAAATGGAAACACGCGCAACTAAAACAGACAATGATATAGAACTATATAAAAAGGAAGTAGAGAAACTTAAAAGTGACTTAAGCGAGAGAGACAAAACAATAGCAGAAAAAACGCATTTATTGACAAAAAGCAGAATTGTAGAAGGTAATAATTTTTCTATATAACTTATAATTTATCACTCATTGATATTGCATCTTACGCACCAGATTTTGATTTTCTTGCTACATGCACGTCATTGGTTTGGATGTATGAAGTTTGTAAAATATACTTGTGGAAATGTGAAAACGCTGCTAAGCGTTGTGAGCAGTAATTACTTTTGTTTTAATATTTCGGCCAGTATACACAGTAGCGTTGTTTGTTCCGTGTGGCGGCTGTAAAAAGTCTCCGCGTACATTCAATCAGTGCTGTTATCAGTTACATCCTTTGAAGGTCGCTGAGCAAAATACGTAATTATATATTAGTACTTCTAAAATTACTTTTGTTTAAAAATGTTGGCCAGTTTATAGATGGGTAGTTTTAATATCCCAGCCAATATAGATATGGATAATAATTACCCTAACAAAAAACGACCTGCTTTTTAAATTTATGCTTTGGTGTTGTCTGTGATTTGCAGGATTTATATTCTCAGATCCCCTGTCAAAATTATATTCTGTTTAGTTCCGCTTAGTGTATCTCGTTTAAAGCGAACCCATTCTTTTATCTGGGGGCCATACGCCGCTGAACATGGAATTGTATTTATCAGAAGATACCAAATTGAAGGTTCCATGTTCACAAGCATATGCATACCATCGTTTAGAATGGATCGAAATTGTGCTGTTAATTGGTGTTAATATTGAGTTGTTATTAACCCGGGGCCTGGCGGCGTGGGCGGTTATAAAATTATGCATTTCCATTACTGCCCATGAACAGGCCCAATAAAACCTAGCCTGCAGTATACATTAATTCATATTAGTGGTGTTCGGTGGCCTTTAAAGTTCCTTTTTTATCTATTTCTATCAAATTGAGCCTGGAATGTTTGAAATTTATATTGTCTGTTGATTTAAATGCCATGTTTGGATTAAATATTCAGGACATAGGATATGAATTGAATGTCTATCTCATAAATACATACATGTATATTAAAGGATAAAGTTTGTACTTCCTTGCTTATTTGGGAGATTTATCGGTTGTGTTAATGTTATATTTCATTAGTAATCCTCGACGTTGCTTAGTCGTTTCACATAAAGTAAATTTTCTTTATACTCAATGAATCATATTATCGTCTAACTGTTGCTTGTCTTTTTACAGTCCAGATTTTGTTTAAGCAGCCGGGTGAAATAATCGAGCGACTTGCAAAAGAGCTTACCGATTTTCTGAAGACGAAGTGCAGTGAATATGAGCTGCGGGTCATCCGATGTATGAAGGGATCAGACATACAACCTGACATACCTTTACTTCTTGTGTTTGTCAGCACACATGGATATGGACAGGATGTATTGACAGCTTTGAAAGGATCACTTGGTAATTCGTTGCTATCACTAATAAACATTATTATTATAGAATAACTGTTAAACGCTCGTCAATTATATGAGGTTTTAAATTTTAACTACACGGATACGTATCCAATCGTTAATATATGGTTCAAAATTGTGGCAAGTAGCATAAAATAAACTGTTTTTAAAATGTTGTGAACCGCTGTGGCTGTGTTGACGACTTATAGTTTTCGGGCTTTAATACATTTTATAAAGAACAGTATGTTAGAAGAGTGAGATAATATTTTGGCAAATGTCGTAACAAATCAAATAAATCAAAACGACGTTAGTTTTTGTCTATTACTTTTCATTTATTTCGAAAATCATTGAGCGAAATTGTATTAAGGTCTTCACTGAAAGTAGACCTTTATGCATAATATATATGTATAAGGAAAATAGCATGCAGAAAAAATATTCGCAATCAATTTCAAACTTATAAAGCACAATCAAATAAATGTGGGATTACTGGCTTAGAACAATAAATGTCCTCAGTGAGGAAGGGCTGTTAAAGAAACTATACAAGTCGTGACATTAAAAATAAAACAAAAATATGTGGGTTTGTTTTCAGTTTCAAAGAAGACAGCATTGGTCATTGTCCGTTTGAAATTACCGCATGTTTTGCCTGTCCATCCAAGCGACCGTATACTTACGAGTAAAGAAATTGAATGTTTGGGAGGAGTGTATGATATTGCTTTCACACTAGATAAAGGAATCTACGCATGCACACAAAATGATGAAAATGCTGTAAGCATTTTAAATTTCATCTCAAGAGTTGTTAATGGTAAGCTACATAGTACATGTCTTGAGTACACGTTGTACAAACGTTGAGGAGTTTTACTTTGATCAAGTTATTCACTTTGACTTTACGAATGTATAACTGAACTGCAATTTCATGTATTTGGAAGCTTTACTTTAACCATTTTCTAAGAAATGTTGTGTTCTTTTATATATTTCTATGTATGCATTGTTGTTATTGCAAATCATCATGCCATTATTACCTTCACGAATTGATACTATTTTTGTCTGAAGTATTTGACCGGCATCTTGAACATATGTGTAAAATAAAAGGACGCTATCATACATCACATTACAGGTTTAGTAATTTTATTTAAGTCTTAAATTTTGAAGATGACTGTGGTGGCTTCCAGTTAAAGCTAGAGTCATATCTCAAGTAACATAAAGTTATATTAAAAGTCTTCCTTGTCATAAATGGTACGGCTCCAGTATATTAGAGGGAAATATTTGTACCTACTCGACAACGGTACAGACTGCGATCACAAAGTACCACTAACGTTATCATTCCCCGACGGCGAATGAAATTAGCCGACTTATCTGTGGCCGTCGTCGAAGTCTCGAATATTGGAACGATCGACCTAGTCATCTGAAAGACATTCAGTCAGAAGCCAGTTTAGATTAAAACTGAAAACAGATTCCTAAAGCAAATTTCATAAACAATGTGTGTGCTATTGCTAGATACATGTACATGTATAAGTTGCATGCATATGTGGTGATATGACACAATATTTTATTAATGTGAATTTTTCAACTTCCTGTCTTAAATTTTGTTAACATTTGATTTATTTACTATCATAATGGTTTAAGATGCACAGTCCATGTAAATGAGTTACGGTAACCACTCCTTATATAGCTATGTACATGTAATTGACACTTAACCATATTTTATACTTTGTATGCTGTCACGTTTGGCTTCTCTTTCTATTTCAAGTTTACAGAAACTGGATAAGGAAGCCGATGATATTGTTATAAGAACTCATTCACTTTATGAAGTTGCTAGCCTTGCTCAGTGTTACACTCGGCATGTTCTCAAACCACACATTGACTTGAAATCTGATCACCAATGCCATTTCCTGAAAATTTCATTTTTAAATAAAGGTATAGATTTTATTAACCTTCCAAGTATATTTAAAGATAAAACCGTTGAATCGGCTATACCTTATTATTTCAAAAATACTGAAACACCCATCGTTTGTTATAAATACAACAAACCATTGGCAATTAGAAACACAATTTTCAATTACAACAAAATAACCTCGGATTTACAGATTGTTGAGAATACACCGATATCATGAGACTGTTCTAATTCAAAATTTTGCTATCAACCTGCCGGTCAAATTGTTACAGGGAATCTAAATGTTATCAAAGACTTTAGAATCCGCAATTTAATTTCAAAAGGTCCGAAATATAATATTCCATCGGACATCGACTTTAATACCTGTCGCGCGGAATTCGCAGAGTTTTTAAACTCTTTTTGCAATAAATGGTGTAAACGAGAACATGCTGAGCCTAATGCTCTTTCAAACTGGAAAAAACAAGTATTCAAAATAATTGACACTCGTATATCCTTCTATAAAAGAAACATAGCTTTATTACCACCTCGACCACGTTTTAACTTTCGTCATTTGAAAAGATTTTCACAACATATTTGCTTTAACACCTGCTGATAAGGCTGCAAATAATGTAATTATAGTGTGACGTATACACTATATTAATGTTCAAACTGAAGAGCTTAATAGCACTAATACTTATACACTGACTTCTCCATCTGAGAGTGATATTGTTAATGCACACACTCTACAAATTACAAAATTTAGAATCAGTGTTGAGCCGAAACAAGACAAAGTACCTACTATGTATTGGTTGCCTAAAATGCACAAAACCCCGTACAAAGCAAGATTTATTGCAAACTCTAGTTCTTGTACAACAACAAAATTATCTGTGCCATTAACATCTTGTCTTACAGCTATAAAAGAACATGTAATTAGGTAATGCGAAAAAATTTTGAAACCACTGGCAAAAATTTTATTTTGGTCTATAAAAAATTCAAATGACGTTTTGAAGAAGCTTAAATCAAATAATTTTCAGGCGTTCTGTTTGTCTACTTATGATTTTTCAAAGTTCATATACTTCTCTCCCTCATAATTTAATAAGAGACAAGATAACCAGTCTCATTTAAAACACTTTGGCTAGAGAAAATAAAACATTTATCGCTTGTGATGAACATAGAGCATTCTTTACAGATGGTTCTTATGATAATTATACTTCATGGACCTGTCAAGACCTTATTCAGGCGCTCACATTTTTATTGGATAATATTTATTTTTAGATTTGGTACCTCTATTTATAAACAAGTAATAGACATTCCAATGGGTACTAATTGTGCACCCCTTGTTGCTGATCTGTTTTTATACTGTTATGAAAGAGACTTTTATGTTATCTCTTTCTACCGAACATCAAGATGATATTATTACTGTATTTGGCATTTGTTCATCCGTCCGCCCACCCGCCCGTCCGGCATTAAAAAAGTTTTAAAATAGATTTTTACATCTATTTACACACAAGTAAGCACAACGAAACAGATTTTATGTTATCTATTCTGCTCAACTTCAAGTTAACATTTTAAAAGCCACTAAAATCACATCGCGTTATCTCTAACCGGTATCGGGTATAACAGGTTACTATCTTGTGATAACTAGTGATATTGGACAAGGCCGATATAGTATTATTAAAGAGCTCTTTTAGACCATATCATACGGCAGACATTAAAGTAAAAATATCATATAAACGCTTTCAATTTCAATTTTAATATTACAGTTGTATGATTAACATTCGTATGTTTAATTTTTTGAATTTTTTTTCACGATTAATATTGATCGGCTAAAACAAGTAAGTTTCTCGTCGTTTCTTGATTGAAATCTCTATAAATCAAATAAATAAGTAAGTTAACACAAGTAGGGAACATAACAATATAAAATACGTTAAAAGGCAAGCCACTTTGGTATTATTATTATTGTTATTTGTTTTAGTTTTTCTTGACGATGGTGTACTGCGTGAGTCTTTTTATCTAAATAAACCGAACACTTTTTGATAAATCCTTACAAGATAGCATGCCAATACATTGAGCATGGAACATTTCTTGAGATATTTTTAGATTTATTTTAATACTTTTTCGTAATCATCATCAGGTGGTTATTAGACTAAAAAGGGTTGCCCACAACAACATAAAATTATGGAATATATTTTTGAAAGTGAAACTGGGGATTTAAATCCTGCGTTAAAAAGGCTAAAATAAAATGGCTATATTTTGGCGTGATAGAAAATTAGAGGAGGTTATACTGAGTTGTAATAAGTTTACCTAACTAAATGGCGGGCAAAACAAAACATAACGGACTTTACCGATAACCATGATGATAACATCGCTCATACAAACAGTATACTTGTACACTGCAGCGTTCTGCATGTTTAGTTATCATCCGCATCTTGAGTTGATCATTGAACTTACCTCTCCCTGTTTAAGTTTGGGGGAGTTTAAACGACTATAAAAGTTTCTAGTGAACTAAGTGGTTAAATCCACTTTATTTGCTCATGGCGCCGTTATATTGCTGAATTGCTGACAAAGTGCTGTCCTCGAGTACTTGTTATGCTAAGTACTTTGTTGAATGTTTGTTTGAGGGATTTTGCAACAACATTGTCGGATAAGAGAGTTTGTTGGTTTTAGCTCATCAAGGAAACTTCCTGTGAGAACTTGTTGGGGCCAGTGTGAGGTTGGTGTATTCTGCTTCTTTACTGTTGCATTCTATCTTTGGTTAATTATTTATATTTTGCTTTTAAAATTTCCAATTTTTAAGTTTAGGCTCCTCTTTAATAGCTGGCTCTATGGAGAGATTATTATGTTTTTCGTGTTATTTTTTTATATATTATTTTTTGTCATTATGCGCATATGTTTCTTATAACAAAAGAAAAAGTTTATAACATTTAAATAGTTTCTTGTAAATTTCTATGTTGAGAACATGTAAGTTACACTTATTTTGGTTTGAGTCCTTATCATATCACAAGAATAAAGTAAGTCACACTTTTATACGCCCGTTTGAAAAACGGGACGTATTATGGGAACACCTGCGGTGGGCGGGCGGGTTGGCGGGCGGGCGGGCGGGCGGGCGGCGTCCACATGGTTTCCGCTCTCTAAGTCAAAGAGTTTTCATCCGATCTTTATCAAACTTGGTGAATATGTTGGTAGGCATAATATCTCGACCAAGTTCTATAACCAGCCAAATCCCCCCAGGCACTCCTGAATTATGGCCCTTGAATTGTCCAAAATTACTGTTTCCGCTCTCTAAGTCAAAGAGTTTGCATCCGGTCTTTATCAAACTTGGTGAATACGTTGGTGGGCATACTATCTCGACCAAGTTCTATAACCAGCCAAATCCCACCCAGGCACTCCTGAATTATGGCCCTTGAATTGTGCAAAATTACTGTTTCCGCACTCTAGTTAAAAATAGTTTTCATCCGGTCTTTATCAAACTTGGTGAATATGTTGGTGGGCATAATATCTCGACCAAGTTCTATAACCAGCCAAATCCCCCCAGGCACTCCTAAATTATGGCCCTTGAATTGTCCAAAATAAGGGTTTACACTCTCTAAGTCAAAGAGTTTTCATCCGGTCTTTATCAAACTTGGTGAATATGTTGGTGGGCATAATATCTCGACCAAGTTCTATAACCAGCCAAATCCCCCCAGGCACTCCTGAATTATGGCCCGTGAATTGTCCAAAATTACTGTTTCCGCTCTCTAAGTCAAAGAGTTTTCATCCAGTCTTTATCAAACTTGGTGAATATGTTGGTGGGCATAATATCTCGACCAAGTTCTATAACCTGCCGAATCCCCCCAGGCACTCCTGAATTATGGCCCTTGAATTGTCCAAAAACTGAATTAGCGGTATCTGCTCTCCAAGTCGAATAATTTTCATCGCAATCGTTACGCAACTTTGATGATCAGCATTTTGACGGGCGTATTTTGTGTCAGTTTGGCACTCTTGTTTTTTCTAAAAATATTAAAAGCCTCGGACGTTGCATTTCTTGAATAATGCGAGACCTGTGTTATACACTTGATATTTAATAAATATCAATGTTTTTTTTTCATAAATTTTATCTCGTAAAAATGTAAAACGTAGACGGACTGAGATAGAAAAACGTGTAAGTCGTAACTATGAACTAAGTGCTCTTGTTTTATCTCGTGTTTACTACAAGTTTACTTATCCCGCTGTTTGAAATATTTTCCCGATTAAATTGTTTATCTACATGTATATCTTACCATCACAGTGCGTCAACTTTACTTTAAACTACTGTTAAGTTTTGTCCTAAATTAAAAATATTTAACAAATAAGTATTGAATGCAATAAGTTGTTGTTCTATAACCGAAATCTAATTTTAGAATGTTCGGAAGAACTAAGAAACGTGTACACTTTAATATTAATTCATTTTGAAATTTAACAGTACTGCGCTACAGACTGAATATGCGTTCGTTTTCACTAAAAAGTTCAATGAAAAGTCTTAATCAAATATACCCGGGCATTTTGTTTGCATAATTGAAACCAAAAGTTCACATCTCGACGCTGAGTGTTTCTACTTAAGTCACAATATTATGGAAGGCGCTGAAAATTGTTCTTCTAGAAACATGGAGAAAAGAAAAATACAATATTAGCGTATTAACAGGGCGCTGTCTTTGTTTTAGAAAAGGCTTTGTTGTTATTCAGATTCGTGTAATGTCTTCTAACATTTACCTATTCAATCTAAAATTTTGTAATTTAGAACTGCCAGATAATGGAGAAGGTGTTTACCATGGCAGATTCATTGAGATTGAGATATTGTTAACCTCACAAAAGCCATTGTGATCGAATGTCTATTTTTAAAGTTTTATTTTTTAACACATTAGAAGGCTGTTATTTCACTTTTTTAACTACTTCCAACTTGCTTTTGCAATAATTGTCAAACAGTACAGTCTCACCTCGCTGTTTAGATAGTATGAATTCAATCTGCGGTTTAAACCGAAAGTTACAAAGAAATGAAGATAACTTCATTCAAATTCTATTCAGACACAGTTTTGATAAATTGTCGCAAGATATATTTACACAGATTAGCATTTATCTGGTACATGGTGTTATCGTTTTACCAGACATAATGTACCAAAATTAAGATTTCTAAATGTAAACAGTGTAGTTTTGATTTGTTTTGTTTGTTTTGTTTTGTTTTGTTTAAATGTTTGTTTAGTAAATATGGAATTATTTTGTGTCGACCGGGTATGAAATGGTTAAACACCCACAAGGACAGTTTGACTGACACTAAATATATAGACTGGTCATTGTAGCTACAGTAATAGAATCGATCTTGTAATAATGTTGATCGAGTTCATTTTTGGTTTTACTGCACGGAATATTCGTTGCGAATGCGAACATTTTCCAATAACTTCAAAATGAAAAAAGATGCAGAAATGATTTTAATGAATTCACCTAAAGATCGTTTTGTCTGTGAGGTTAATATTATTCGATTTTCGTAAACCACTGTATTGCTAAATGTCTGTCATGCATTCTGGTAACACGTGATTTTATTTTATTCACCTAAAACAATATGCATATTGTATGTACATACCAAACTCTTTAAAACGACAGTAAGATTCTTGTTGTGAAACAGAATTATAATCCTGCTTTCAGGCTCCATTATCACAAATCATATTGTGTTCCAAACTTATTTTTGGATTTCTACGTTTCGTTAAACAATTGATTCAATATAACAAACTTAACTTATGGTTTATTAACTGCTGTAAACAAGTAATAGTTTACTGTTTTTTGGCGATAACTGAAGAGAGTTTTAGCAATTCATTTACAATATTGTTGCATCAAAGCTTGTAGAAATTTAACCAAAAGGAGCTTCGAATATTGTAAAACTCCTGTTAATACTCTGCTAAAGTATTATCTTTCTGATATAAAGCACTTGGTTGATATTTCTGGTGCATATCCCAGGCAGTCGGCAATATAAATTCCAGCTCAAATCCAATTCACCCTCGATATTTTTAATTAAAGGTAAATGTATACATTATGTAAACTTTAAAACCAAATACATGTAGCTGTCATTCAATATTAACTGCACATTATGTAATCTTTTACCATTGTTAAAAGCTGCATACATTAGATAAAAGTGTTGTTATGAAAACTTCTTCTAAAATGTGTTGTTTAGTTCTCTTTGGGTTTCTTGTCGCCAACTCTATGTATAAAATTTACGATGCTTGTAACGTTTGCATCATTAACTTGGCATTGGTAGAGTTTTTTATCTTGCAGAAATCCAATGTCGAAGATTCCTCCAATAGATTCAAACTCCTTATTTGTAAGAATGCGGTCGCTTGGCTGCACTGGAAGCGCGTGTTCAGCCTTCAGGTGAATAACCACAACAGCCGTCTTTTTTGAAACTGCAGATATATGAAATAACTTGATTAACATTCCATTTGCTAACTGAAATCTTTTACTTCTAGTAGATGTAATATTATTTCCGAAATGGATAAACGATGAAATAAATTAGACTAGTCTTAATACACTATTGTAATGTCTCGTTTTTAACAATATTTGTATATTTTGTCGGGTTTGGTTGTTTTCAAAACTCCTTGCTTTTGTTTCTATATCGAGATATTTTGCGGTGTTTTAAAACATGTAGATACTAATTATGCCATTTTGTAATGTCCATACATCTAGTTGGAAAAAGCTTGATATTACGCCAAATGCACTAAGATAGATATCCAAAGATTTATGTTTTATGCTCAATTATACTATCCGTGTTCTTTAAAAAGCCCTTACTTGTCGGGGCAAGTGTGAGCTTGGTGAAGCACAGAACCTGTTTTCAACCCCTAGTGGCGAAATCGTTTTGCATAAGGCGGTAACCCCTTAGGTTATTTGTTTAATCATTTGATAAAGCCATGCTCTCTTTTCCCCTTCTCCGTATTTTCTGGCTGCGTGGGGAGGCTGTGTTTTCTGGATGTAGCCGTTTCTCATATGTATTCATGCATATTCCACCTTCTTGATTTTTAATAAAATACAGAACGAACAACAACATTTGTTAAAATGTTATCTTCTTGTGAATATATTTAAATGTTAACATGTTAATGTGTTATAAGTTTTCAATAGTAAATATACTATTGTTATCACTAGATCTCTGTTTATGTGATTTTTACTGTGGATTTTTGAAAACCCAAAGGTTCTGTTTCAAGTAGTAGTAAAATAAGTGCTGAATGAAGCTCTTTGATAACGATTACAAAAACTGTTTCAAAATAAAAACCAATCCTTTGTGCCGTAATATCTTATGATTTGTTCGTGGCAGTTTTGTTCGTTTTAATTTTATTACAGTATGATACATTTAATAAATGTGGATTTGGGTAAGTCGGAATTTTGACAAATGCATATAGTGAAGTACCCTTTCACTATATAAGTCAAACCTTAATCGATGTGAAGTGGTTACAAATGTTTCTAGACCTGATAATCCTCTCAGGGTGTTTTGTATTTCCATGGAAAGTGCGTGTGTTCCGATACACAACAGGAGTAGTGGTTTGTCAGGCTGAATTTCAGACGCCTTCATACATTTAATAATCTCTAGTTCGCAGTCTCTGACGTTTTTCATTAGAGCTTCAGCAAGCTCATCAGTCGCCGACTTCATTACATCACTCCCATATCTTGACAGAAGCTGAACTGAAATTGTGTAGATTTCAAATTATTTATATGCACCAATCGCATTTTGATCAGAAAAGGTCGAATTAAATTATTTGAATTTGGGTTTGGAAAATTTAAGGTTCAAAAATATAAATGGAATAACTCTTGTTTCCTAATGAGGTGATTGGATCGCAATCGCTGGTCAAATTTACTCTCTGTCGTTGGTAGTATTTCACTGTTAATATGATAATAACGTAATTATATTTGTATGAGTACATAGCTTTGCTAGTACATGATTATTTGCATTTCCACATAATATGAGCAAACCCTTATATCAACAAGAATGTTGTTGCCTTTGTCAATTGGGGTTAGTAACCTTTTATACATGCGTTGAACAATAGACCGATTTCCGATGTATTTGATAGCGTTAGATGTGCACGTTTAATTTTATGGCTCATGTGTAGATACTTATCTTGGTCCACATCATCTTATTCTAAAACACTAGTAGTTCGATTTTACCCATCCTAATCTGTAAGTCACAGCTACGGTAACCATATTTGCCATTTCCATATTAAATTTTGTCATTTAATTACGTCATGCGTTTAAAATCACTGGCATTTAATCAAAGTTAAGGACGATTTAAATTTGTGACTTTTGGTTTTACTAGTTTCTCGACTAAATGCTTTTTGTGAATGGACACACCGAGGGATTTGAATGGCAATTTCATTAAAAAAAAACAGTAAAAATGATGTATCTTATTACTTTTCAAATTTGAAGAGTGTACTTCAATTCTATGCCTAAAAATGGATTGCCCTGGATTAGCTCGGAAGAGTGCTCAACATTATGGTGTCAGGAGCCGTCGCTGTACTTGTTGGAATCCCAACGTTGGCTTATAATTATTTGTTGTAATATGTATAACGCTAACAGTGTTACGCTTGATTTCACAATTCAATATTCTCACAGCAAACATAGTCTTTAATATTTAATTTGTTTTCGTTATTTCCGGTTAAGGTATATGTACATACGGCAAGATATACCTTATTTGCCTATACTTTTATTTTATTTTATCCAGAGCATTGCTATGTTTGAACAAATCAAGTTTTTTACTAATATTGGCACATATTCAATTCATCACTTACCATTTTAAAATAAATATCATGTTCAGACTCTTAAGTTTAATAATAAAAAAGAAGGAAAATTACCACTCTGTAATTAGTACATTGTACATTATTACATTGTGTCTATATAGTATTTCAACAAAATTATAATTAATTTAAGTAATTGATATTAAATGTAGTACCTTGGACAACTCGTACACATTTTAAACGGTCTAGTTCTCCTTGAATTTCACGTATTTTCCTTTGCAAGTCATAGATCGTTTTCTCCTTCTCAGATATGTTTAAATCTTTTATATGTTTTTCTTTCTCGAGTTTGGCATTGGTTTCCTCCAGCGATTTACATTTCTGTTCTTCTTTGGACCTCTCTGTTCTTTCTTTCTCTAATTCTTCCTTAAGTGTCTGTATTGTTTGTTTTAATGTCTCATTAGCCTGTACCGTTGTTTTTTGTTCATCCATAGTTTCATATATGGTATAGTGTTCTCACTTATCGTTTTGTCAAAAGTCTGTTTTTCTGTTTTGATAACACTTAAAAGTATTATACATAATTTCAAATGTACTTTCCGTTTCGATTTCGAATAATAAGGGAAATACCCCTAAACTTACGTTTCGTTTGGAATACCATCCCAGTATATGTACCTATGATCTTTGTTGATATGTGAATGGGACATTGCAAATTTAAACACACGTTCATGTACTTTCATGATTCTTGTAACATTTAGTCAGAGTTTGTTTCTGAATAAAAGTGACTATTACTGTAATGTACATATTGGAAATTGATTATATTGTTCATATTTACGAGAATTTAATGAAAATGACCGCACCGCTTTTAAGTTACCGGCTGTAGTGCAGTACACTGGCATAGAGGCCTTTTGAGGTAATACAATCAGATTATACAAATCATTTGATGCATTCTTTCCAAAATATAACAATATTTTCTAAACGATGGACAGGTGCGGATATAGTACACCCAAGATATACATAACCAACATTTTGCTCGTTATATTTACTTAAGAAAATAAATAAAGGATTTAAGGATAAGCCACATGATATAAAAACTATCTTCCGACACCAAAAATAAGATGAGAGTGAAAACATAGAAAATATTACAAATTTCAATTGCAAAAAGGCACCGCTAACAAGTTGCAAATGTCGAATACCCCTTTGATAATCACACTGGATCAGTCAGTAACATTTTATTTTATGCTTTCCAGTGAATTATAGAACTTTTTCAGTGAAATGATACGAATTCCGGAGGTCACTCGGTGAAATTTATTTCTATCTTACACTGGTTAAAAACAAATATCCTCTATGTGTTCTGTTAAAGTTATAATTGGGAAACGAACCTTACACAACGGAGATTTAATATTGAATGGATAAAAGAGCTGAATAAATAGGCACGCATCTCCAATACAATAAATGAAATCAGTTTAGTACAGTTGCATATCAAAGTTACTTGCCAAGATTTTAGTGTCAATCATCAAAACTGTGCGTACCATCTAAACTGACAGCGTTATTTTTTTAGTGATACCAAACATGAGAACGGAAACAAAACACTGTTTAAAACCCCAAAGAGATTAGTAATAGAACTTTAATACTGAATATAACATGAGATTTAATTTTTAACGACTTAGTGCTAAGGTTAAAGCGAATTATGAGGTTGTTCGGTGATCAAACACCACGATTACATGTAAGTTGCATATATAATCCTGTTTTCTTCAAATTTATTACCTCATTTGTTGATGTTTATTAAAAGCCTAGTGCACTGACATATAAGACGATGCTAAGATAGAGACTTTTGGAATCTATTGGACTAGTTCCAGTTCTCTCTCTCTCTCTCTCTCTCTATTAAAGTTTACGACAGATTGCACAGAAAAAAAGCAACATTTGTGTTTGATACAATAACAGCTAATCGTCAAACCGCGTAATTAATTCGTTTTGTTTTCAGTTTATTCGGTACCATGGGAAATGCACAGATGCTTAGAATTAATGAGTGTAACGATAGACTGCAGTTGACCAATTCAATAGTAAGGGACATTCAGGTATGATGGTTTAAACCCTTGATTCGAATTTAAAAAAAGAATCGACAATTTCTGTTTATATGTTACAAACAAATTTTTTCATTTACTGTTCTGGTCAAATGTGGAAAGCCAGTCCAGACCAATCCAAACCACCAACACACGATTCAATTAATATTGAGTAAGTGTTGCGGGTCTTTGAGATCATGTACGAACAAATAGAGGCCATACTTGACGATCTGGTCCAACATTTAATGAGATATATCTATATAGTTGACGAGATTTTTAGTTGCATTAAAAATATTCATTTTCTGCGTGTGAATTTCCATTAAAAACTCGAAAGGTGATAAAACATCGCATTCCATGTTTCATGACGATGCTAATTTGACTGAGCGTCACACTTAACATAAATTCCCTTTGTTATTTATTTATGAAACACAAACTTTTTGGATTTATTTTCTTTAAAAAAGCAATAAACTTTAAAGGCTATCTTAAAGTATTTTGATAAAGAAATTGACAAAAAATTATAAATGAATATAAATATTTACGAATGGTGAACATATATTGATAATTTTCATATCACAAAGATGTCCAACCGACCTTTACGGATTCTTAGGTGATCAACAGTGTCTGGAAATATAACCGATCCACAATGTCGTAAACATGGATTGCTTTAAACTGTAATTGCGGCTCTCTGCCGTTTGCATTAATATTTTCAGAGCAAAAACGCTCTCATTATATCATTATTATACAAAATTCATACTTTATCCCTTTGACAATAATATACTTGTTTAATTTCAAAGTGCCCCAATATATCATACAATGAAATGCTTACAATGTAAAACAAACAGAATTTCGCCTTTGTCACCCTTACTTAAACGCTTACAAAATGTAATAAGGAGTTGATAACACAATTTGATGAATCTCAAGCAATTCTAGCTTTCAGATAAAATCCCGTATATTTATGATACTTGCACAGTTAGAGCTGTATTATAAAAATGCTTCATTTAGCTTAATATCGCCAATTCAGCACTTAGGGGTAGGCGAATGAAACACTTTGTTACGGTGGGAACGGTTATGTGGTCCATTGATAAAAACTCTGTCTGTTGGATGTTTATTCAGTAAGGTCATAACATGAACTGAATGCTGTAAGAGAGAGTGTAATAATAAAAAAGGACAAAGAACTCTAGTTTACATGATTATCTACTAAGGTCAACAGAGTTGTCTGCCATGTAACACTGTTAATCGGTGTTCCGGCTTGTGTACTCAGACAGACACGTATTTACACTGCAAAAACTATTCCTAGTGTGAACTTAGGTTCTATGATAGTCGTTAATGCAGCCCATATTATGATTAATCTTGAAATGTTGCCAAAGAGTAAATATTCCAGATCTAGCCGATCATCGATAATGCTCACATGCATATTTTACGGCATTTGACACTTGAGTTTTGCTATTATATTTTTGTGATATATTTCTTTTATCCATACAACTCTTATCTCTTAAAAACATTCATTCAGTACACGCCCGTTTGCTTTGCAATGCTACTAGCTTCTTATTTGTGTATGCTTTTTCATGAAACATTGTTAAGATGATGGATGGGATGGAGTTACTTAACCAAGACAACTTGTACTTGTTTGTTCATATGAGTACCTGTTGGGGAAAGTGTGAGTTTGGTGCACGCTAGAACCTGGTTTAAACCCTAAGTGGCAGATTGTTTTGCCACTGACCGTTCAAATGCGGTAACCCCAAGGGTTCTCTTTTTCAATCATTGTTTGTGATGTCGTATTTGAAATTGATATAAACACATGCTGTCTTTTCCTCTCTTCTTTCTCGCTGTGTAGGGAGGCTAGACTGTGTTTTCTGAGTGTGGCGATTTCTAATGTGCATATTTCACTTTTGTGAATTAACACCATTATCTGCAAAATACTTAACTGTCGATTGTTCTTCTGGTGTTCGTATGATAAAGCCTTTCCATGAACGACATACTGGATTAGATTCCAGACGCCAACATCAGAATTTGTGTCATATTATTACTTGACGCCTTTAATATAACAACTTCATTAACGTTACGAGATCTGCAACCGTTCATATTATGAACATACTTATTCTTATTCTTGTTTACCGAAGAAATATTTAAAGAAGTCAGAGAGAATAAGGTACTCAAACCTGTCACACACATAATGAACCGTTTTCTTGACGCGACGTCACGAAGTATAGTCACTATACTTTTTACCGCGATATACTTATTACCTCGAGTGCCTTGGAAAGAACAAATTCACATGCATACATGATTTCTTCAACATATCTTAAACGAATTGAACAGCAAAATATATCAAGTTTCTAAATATCTACTTTTTAACAGGAAAAACTTCATACAGAACTGGATAACCACTGTTTATCAAAAAGCATAACTTCCAAATGTTTTTATGTATTTAATTCCATGAAGTTAGCATTCTTCAGTTACTTATGATTTGTTCCAGCAGAATTTAGGTCAAGTAAGCTACATTTTATTACCAGATTTCTGTTCTCATATCCTAATTGGCTAAATCGTGGTGATTTGTATACAACGAAAAACCAATGGCTGACACAGTGGTTCATTGCAAAATCGAATTTTATTATAAAGGATTCCGAATTTTCAAAAACAGTCACCTGTTTTCTAAAGATAATGGATAGTTATATTCATAACAGCTGATTGTTGTAGTTGTAAATTTATTTTAATATACCCTGGCAAACTTAAGACTCGAGGTAATAGGTATGACCAGGATAAATGTTAACCATTCTGAAGATAATATTTCGCGCTCACGACGAAACTTTGTGTTTTATTAACAGTGCACAATTACAATATTTAAAAAATGGATACTTTGTACCGAACTTGTAGAGGCAAGTCAGGCCTTTTTCAGCTAGTCTCACAGGGCAGATAATGGGCCCCATTCCCAATGCCAAATAGGGACAATTTTTCCCAATTTCAAGAAAAAAATTCCCAATTTCAACAGAAATAACTTATTTTTCCTATAAAATAGAAACAATCAAGAGAATCTATGTACTCAAGGGACTTTTAAAATTACAAAATTAGTTTGTTTAGATCAGTGATCTGTTAAACCTACATTCCTTGAATCTATGTATGCAACCTGTTTAAAACCACTATATACCGTGTAAAAAATCCAAATTTGAGCAGGGGACTTTTTCCCAAATACCCATGAAAAGCCCTGCAAGTGTATGGAAAGTTTAATCGCTATGAATGCGGATGTGTTTTTCCTGATTTCATTTCAGCATAAGATTCATTAAACAAAAATTAATTGTAAACATGTATTTGAAAATGAAAATGTTTAATGGGCAGTAAGTGGCCCATCACTCTCATCTGAATTTCGATTTGTGGGTTAATAATTAAAATAGTAAATCTTTCAGCATATGCGTAGACATTGAACATAGAAAAACATGGAATAGCTTCTATGAAGTGATATAAATGTAGTTTGCTTCTCTTCTTTGAGATCAGGCAGATATTTTATTTAAAGTCATTTTTATTTCATTGAAATTAAATATAACATATAACCTACCGACTGCTTCGGCAAAAATAATTGCCGTTCTGTGTACCTCATTCAGCAATCAGTTTTCTAATATATTAGTAGTTTATCATTTTATTAGAGTCATGTGAACCTTGTCGACCATGCTGTAACAGGACTTGCTAAAGGCATAGATGTACTACAGTCAACTTGCAAATTACTTCTTCGGCATAATTCTGCATCGGCAAACCAAGAACATGAAGGTACAAATGTATTCTTTAACTCCAACATATTTAGTATGAACACGGCTTGCTTGAATTTACTTGTTAAGTAGAGTGCTTGTTTTGACAATAGGTTATTAAATAAGGGTAACCACCATAATCATATCCAAATACTTAAATTGAATATATTTCAATTATCACTGGATATGACGAGGGTTTCTATGTTGCTCAATCGCTTTACCGAGCTGAGCCTGTCATTGTTTTTACCTACCTTTAAAATGATTGTCTACTCATAGGTAAGCACGTAGTGAAGAACCATTCCGCTGTGTGTATCTGTTCGCGGAAGATCTTATATTACTCATTTAGGTATCATTTCTCTCGTTGTTTAAGGCGAAAAAACAACAACAACACATATTTGGGTAATACATTAAAAATAGCCATTACAAATAGCCAGTGTTAATAGCACATGTTGATTTTATATCCAAGTCAAAATAGAATATTTAGTGGCAACATATATTTATTTGCCAGTGGATTCTTATGCAACATTCTAACAATTTTCAACCTGGTTCTCTTATCAACAAACAAGCAAAACAAAGCACATCGTATGGCATTTTAAAATGTGCGAAGACAAACTGATCTTCCTGTTCCAAGAATTGTTGAAGTGAACATGCTGAAAACAAAATGCAATACGAATTTAAAAATATTGCACACGGAGCAAAATTGTAACCATTCTTAACTAACACTTTTGGTATTTCTATAATTTATCATCCATATAGGAGATAAAAGTATTGTCCGTCAATATTGACCTGGCACTCTTGCATTGGACCCCATATTTGTTTCGCTTCGTAAATGTTACGATCGGTAGTCCGGCATCTATTCCAATACTCTACAAATCACTGAGGTGTAAATTGAATAATATGTCGGTGTTTTCGTGTTTATTCAATGACCTTTACGAAAATTAATGAAGTGCCAGGTCAATATTGTTGGACAATAACTTGCATTTCTTACAAAGAACCAATAATGCAATTATAACAGTAATTCATATTGGTTTTTGTTAACTTTTCAATAACTTTATAACTATTTGTTTAACAAACATTTCGTCTACTAATTTTTAATATTATGACTGTTTATAGCTGTGTTTTCAAGCGAGGGAGTCGGAACACTTACTTTGCAGAATATAAATGTAAGAGACAGTTTTTGTTGTTTATTAAACATTTAATATATATTATATTATTATCAATAATACGAATGTCAGAATAAGGCTTTTTCTTACATACGTTTATTCTCTTTTTTATTGTTTTCATCAATAAATAAATACCAAAGTTTTCAAGTTGATTAGTTTTGCAAACTGAAAACTATCCTACGATATATATTCTTACTGTGTTGTTATTTGTCTACAGGAATGCATTTCTAACAACAAAGAAGTGATGATAGAATCGGTTAAGAAATTATTTGTGTGCATGAAAAATATAGCAGAAAATCGTATTGAAAATCTACAGGAATCGTTCAATATGTTAGCAGTTATAACATATCAGGGGTTATACTCGGAAGATATTACACGATTTCACTGGACAGCAGATGTTCTTAAACAAAGACTGGAAAATCAAAAAGAGCAGATAGCACAACTAAAAAAGCTTAATCTTTTACAAAGAAAGGTAATAGAGGGACTTCAGGAGAGAGAAAGGTCTTATCTTGAGGAAAGGGAGTTGTTCACACGGAATCGAGAGACGATTCAACAAGAAATCGTGTTTCGGAAAATTTCAGTCGCGACTGAATCTTCAAGCGTAACCAGCGACAGTTTCACATCTTCTAAAGAAGTCACAGACTATGATGATCACTCCACACAATCTAAGAAATTAGAATGTAATATACGAGAACTAGATGATAAACTTTTAACAGATAAAAGCGATTTTGTCAAAGACGAACGGAGTGCTGTGCAAATTTTAAATCAATGCCAAGCTCTACAAGAACTTGAGAAGAAAAATAAACATGATATTGAATCGCTGCAAAATAATAAATGCAAAGTGGAAAAGCTGAATTCCTACTCAGAAACACAAGTATTGCCAAACAGGAAATGTACAGGTAAGACTATAGTTATATGCTGGAAACAGGAGTTTGGGTCAACAAGTTGTAAAAGTAATGCATGAAACACTTATTAGTGTGCTTAAGTAGGCATTAAACATTTTAAAGTATCATCATCATTACGTAACTCATTTGTTCAAAAGTATTGTATTAAATAAGCAGATGAAACGGGAACTTTGAAAACAATTGGACACGACAAATATGTAAATATTGCAGGCTCGGTTTAAATGCGCCTGTTCATTGGCAGTAATGGAAAGGCTAGCTCCGGACTGAGCGCAACTCAAGTAAAATTTTGGGTGCATAAGCATTATCTTAGATGAACGTTGCTTCGATCCAGTAGCAGATTGTCTGGTGGCTGACAATCACTAAAATAGTAATATTATGATATTGATGCATTGATCGAGTAATTTAGAGTATCGGAGATAAAACTAGCAAACGTTTTGCTTAATTTATGGTATCGACGACCCTGCTTTTAAAGTTTTTCTCTTATGCAAAGCTTACGTTCGTTGTCTTTGACTTAGTTATTCGCTCTAGAAAAGCCACCAAGCTGTGAAATATAAACACTGTAAGATGTAAAACTCGGAATATCACAGTGTAAAGTGTTTGCTTCATTAGGATATATTTTATTAACCAGAGATGAACAATGGTAATAATCTATATTTAACAAATCAGCTAGGTACCTCGAGGTGTTGTTTAAGGCTGTAACAATGTCATCTTGATGTTTCGTAAGAAACAGAATATCTCTTTCATAAGAGTATAAATACAGATCAGCAACTCAATGAGGTCTCGACAGTTCCATAAGACTTAGTATAACTATCATAATAACCATCTGGAAAAATGCAATATGTTCATTACAAAAAGGTGAAATATGGTATGTTCATTACAAGCTATAAAGGTTTTATTTTCTCTTGCAAACGTTCTTTCAATTAGTCTAGTAAGCTTGCCTCTTATTAAAGGATAAGAATAAGAGAACGCCTGAAAATTATTTGATTTAAGCTTCTTTTAAACGTTATTTAAATATTTAATAGACCAAAATAGAAAAAAAAAGCCAGTTGTTTTAATAAACCATTATGTAATACCTTATGACATGTTCTGTATAAGACAAGATGTAAAGAGTACGGAAAATTTAGTAGCTGTGCAAGAAATAGAGGTTTAGACAAATAAAAAGGTCTGATGAGACATGGACCCATTTGTATGAGCCTATGAGAAAAGTTGACAACAGGATATGGGTTTTGAAACTTGTCAAAAGGCCCGCTACTTCTAAACGAACTCTCTTTTTGTAACATGGGAAGACACAAATCTTCAACTGTAGTCCAGTTTTAAAGTTTTTAGGTGGGAAATGGTGAATGTATTAACATATTCTTCCAGTTCAATGTTTTTTCTTATTTCGAAAGCGTAAAAGCACCTATAGAAAAAAGTCTATAAGTGCAATGGGATCTGCAGTTTACCAGTTTTATACACCCTAAGGGACGTATTATGTTATCGCCTCGGTGTCCGTTCTTCTGTCCTTTAGCAATATCCCCTCCGCTCTGTAATTCTTGAACACCTTGAAAGATTTCGAAGAAACCTGACACAAATGTTAACCACATTAAGATAACGTGCATACGTCAAGTTTTGGAAAGCTCACTTAGATTTTTTTAAAGATATTTTTAATTTCAATCTTTTTAATTTGACCATTTTGATGCTTGTTCCTGTACTTAGGGCTTCAAAATTTTGCTCACATCCTCTTGTACAACCCTTCGGGCGTATATTGCGGTGCTCAAGTACCTAAAGAGAATATAAAAAATGTTTCAAATTTTAGTATCAATAAAATTGTAATAGTTAACAGATTTTCTCATATATTTTATCTTTCATTTTCAGTTCAGGTTTTACGTCGACTAAGGTTAAAAAGTACAAAGAATGTCGTCGAGGAGTTTTATAACAAACTTCACAAAGAAATGGCAAGTCAAAACATTGAATTGAATTTGAAACGATGCAAACGATCATCTGAAATTGCTGAAAGATTACCGCTTTTGGTCGTCTCTGATGACTGTACAGCAACCAAAGAAAAGGTTATTTCAGACATGGCTATTGATGGAATCGGTAATTATGTTTTTTATTCAGTTCCATGCTTTATAACGTTCATACAAGTAAAATAAAATAACGTAGTAACACTTTTATTCTGATTTTTATCTTCCTTCATAAGTATTTAAGCAAGATTTAATATGGCTATTTTTCCAGGGTGTAACGGTGTGTAGGTTTTAGATATTAAAAAATTATGCAATCGATGATATTCATTCTGTCCAACCTTTAAGATTCGTTTTCTTAGGTGGCTTTTTAAGCTCTTATATAAAAACGAATTGCGATACGTTTTATCGTTTACTGGTTTTGCCAATGGGATTGACCATACAGAGTAGTATTTCGGCAGGGGATCTGTCAAATTATGTTATGCATATCAAATCAGGAAGAAGCAGGAAGTATATGCACCATCCAAATATATTTTGGCTTGGATATTGAAACCACCCATCTTAAAACTGGCAGAAATATAAAATGAAACAAATAAATTTCAGAAGTAACTTATTAAGTATCTTGCTCAACGACCTTCAAAGACGTTACTGATACAAATGTAACTAGAGCTATCACTGAAGGTGATTAATACCCCCGCAATGCTGCTTTGTCAGAGTATACAGAAATGATGTTTGCATCTTTCATGGGTGAAAGTTGAAAAATAATTGAAATACTGAAAATTTGCTGGGGGTCCAGGGGGCCGCTAGGGCTCCGGTAGGTCCAGGGCAAAGCCCTGGTGGGGGACAAGAGGGTCGAAGCCCCCTGAAGCTTCTGGAAGATAGCAATTTATATACCATTGGGAAGCCATTTCTTAAGTGCATTTGAGCTTTTTTGAAACACAAAATTAAGACATCTGGAGGCATGGGTTTATCATTTATTGTCATTTATCTTAATCAACAATGCCTCTCAATTCAGTGAAAATTCTCCATAAACAAAAATTATAGAACTGCATGAATATTTTCAATAATTATGAAATTGACGGTAGTTGTTTAGTTCTGCTGGGTTTTTTGTTTTGTTATTTTTTTTATAATAAATATCTCCAATACAAAGTATGTACATAATTTGTGCGCATTTTAGTTTCCAAAGTACATCATTGGACGGCATATTTTGATGTAGACCTACTTTCATTTTGTGTAGTCCGAGATTAAATTTTCTCGCGGCATAACAATTTTAGAAAATAAAACATAGGACTATATCGGCCTACCGATACAAGGCCATTTCAGTTGCATAATAATCACATACATATTACTTACTACGTAGTCTCTCCGTAAGAAAAAAAAAATAATCGAGCATCTTCTGAGTATTGTTTTAAAATCTGTATTTAATTTTACGCACACAGCTACACGACCTTCACCCGGGCACATGTTGTTATTTTTCCCAGAGGGATAAGAATAATGACGTCATTTGGAGAGCTAATGCTAACGAAACCAATCGTAGGACTATATCCGCCTACCGATACAAGTCCATTTCGGTTGCATGGTAATTACATACATATTACTTACTACGCTGTCTCTGTGTCAGAAAAAAAAACAATCGAGCATCTTCTGAGTATTTTTTTTACAATATGTTGATAAGCACACAGCTACTCGACCTTCACCTGGGCACATGTTGTTATTCTTCCGAGAGGGATAAGAATAATGATGTCATTTGGTGAGCTAATGCTATCGCCACGTGCATGTAAAGCAAAAGTTGTGTTTCAAAATAGCGACTTGGGTTTTCACCGGATGTAAACAAAAAAAGTAGTTGACGTCACAAGGTGTTGTTGAATCATGCTCCCCTTCCAAAAAATAATGGACTGATTCAAATGAAAACAAAATGTCATGCAAATCTAATCACGAACGTATTTTAAAAGTTTGAAAACTGGAGAAGTAGTTTGTGTCATAAGATTTTGTTAAAAAATGCTCCCCTCCAACCGAAAATGGACTGAGCCATAAAAAACATGCACACTTTATGCAGAACATATGATTTCAGTTTCAAGTCGATATCTTGAAAACTGTAGAAGTTTGCATAACATGATTTTGTTAAATCATGTTCCCTGCAAAAAGAATGGACTGATCAACACAAAAATATGTCACGCACATCTACACTTCTTGCTGAACATATGTTTAAAGTTTCAAGTTAATATCTTAAAAACTGTAGAAGAAGTTCGTGTCACAAGATTTTGTTGAATCATGCTCCCCTGCTAAAAATAATGGACTGATCCACATGAAACAAAGTATGTCATGGAAATCTACTCACAAACGTATATTTAAAGTTTGAAAACTGGAGAAGTAGTTTGCATCATAAGATTTAAAACAAATGATTTTGTTAAATAATGCTCACCTGCAAAAAATAATGGACTGATCCACAAAAAAATATGTCGCTGACATACACACTTCATGCAGAACATACACTTTCGGTTTCAAGTCGATATCTTCAAAACTGTAGAAGTTTGCATAACACGATTTTGTTAAATCATGTCCCCTGCAAAAAATAATGGACTGATCCACACGAAAAATGTCACGCACATCTACACTTCATGCCGAAAATATGTGTCAAGTTTCAAGTCAATATCTTAAAAACTGTAGAAGAAGTTCGTGTCACAAGATTTTGTTGAATCATGCTCCCCTCCGAAAAATAATGGACTGATCGACATGAGAAAAAAAGAAATTTGCGCAAATGTACACACGAACATATGTTTAAAGTTTCAAGTCGATAACTTGAAAACTGTTGACGTAGTAAGTGTAGAAGTTTGAATAACACGATTTTGTTAAATCATGCCCCCTGCAAACAATAATAGACTGATCCACACGAAAAATATGTCACGCACATCTACACTTCATGCCGAACAGATGTATCAAGTTTCAAGTCAATATCTTAAAAACTGTAGAAGTAGTTCGCATCACAAGATTTAGAAGTTTGCATAACACGAGTTTGTTAAATCATGTCCCTTGCAAAAAATAATGGACTTATCCACACGAAAAATATGTCACGCACATCTACACTTCATGCCAAACATGTGTATCAAGTTTCAAGTCAATATCTCAAAAACTGTAGATGTAGTTCGCGTAACAAGATTTTGTTAAATCGTTCTCCCCTCCGAAAAATAATGGACTGATCCACATGAGAAAAAAAATACTTCGCGCAAATGTCCTCACGAACATATGGTTAAAGTTTCAAGTCGATATCTTGAAAACTGTTGACGCTGTAAGTGCCACAGACAGACCGTCCAACCAACCAACCAACCAACCGGATGATGACTCCTATATACCCCCTATACTTCGTATGCGGGGGTATAACAACACTGAATGATTGTAGGGGGGACTTTGTACAGCCGCTACTTGCACAAACTACGCTACCCTAAAATTGAAATAATGTAGAAAGTCACACGACATATATGAAAACAGTGTAGGCTAGATTTAAATGAGCCTTTATAAGGAGCGCCTATGGGCGGTAATGCGCGGGACAATAATACTTGGAATAGAGGCATTTATTCTGAACCAAATTTCTGAACAAAATATATATGCTAATATACATTTTAAGCTTAGAACGTTTTGCTTAACATCATTATAACTTGAAAAGAAATATTGAAACATATTTAACACATTACTGACTTGTTCTAATTATTATCTGTTTAAAGTAACCTGTATTTAATGTTAGCATCCTGCACATTCGCACATAACAAGAAAGCAATTTATTCTTTTTTTCTGTCAATTTATATCGTGATTTAAAAAAAAAATATAAACATTTTTATTGCACAACTTGCTTCCTAGAATTTTAACATGTTATTATACCACATGTGTGACGATTTAGTACATGAAGGTTTTCTTAACTTTTTGTTTCAGTGGCAACAGAAATGATGGCTGTGATTGTTTTTCATCAAAAGGCTGAAGAAATTGTAGAACGGGGAGTGAAAAATAACACTACCAGTATATACTTAAGTAGAGTATTCCATTTGGACCATGAAGGATCCCTACACAATACAGAGATGAATAAACAAACTATAAATGAATTAGTGGCATTTCTCAAACAGATAGTTGCAATTAACACAGGTTAAGAGATAATTAGATAATTGGCATGAAACGGTTTTACCGTATATACATGCAAGCATCGCAATAGTTAAAGGAAACAAGACTGCAATGATAACTTTTGGTGAATTAAATCCTTCTTGAAACATTTTATATGTACATTAAATGTTCACTTTGTATAAAATGTATAAATGCAACAGTTTATATTTGTAATATAGATAAAGAACCTAAGAAAAGGCATTCTTGTCTTCGCGATAATGTTCAAACTTGCGAAGATAAAGAAAAAAAGAATGAGTACGTATTTTTGGAAGCCTCAAGCATTCGGAAAAAAGACATATTTAAAATGTTTAAAATACTAAAATAAAATACCAGGTCGCATTGGAGTAGGTAGTTATTAACGTTTCTTAACAAATTCTCTCTACTGGCCTTTCCATTGTTTAACCATTCATAGAATATTTACAATTTTTTAGGTAAAGTACGATGCCCTTTACAACGCTGGAACTGTCAATGTCGTCCGTGGTCTCAAAATTGTAAGGCATAAATTGAGACCCAAGTTAACTAAGATTTGCGGCAACTTAAACTTACAAGAAAAATTCTGGAAAATGCACAGGTATTCTGAAGTGCGAATATGGAGAGGTATTATATGCTAAATGAATATAAACGTAAACTTTCAGGAAAATTAGAACATTCAGAAAAATCAGCCTTCAGGCACAGCCAGAGATAAAAACGACAAAAGGGATTCGTTCCTACTACATGTATAATGATCTATTTCAAAATAGAACACTAAAACAATTAACGAAAAATGAGAACCTTGGGCAACAGCCTTATAATAGTAATGATTAAACATTTTGAAAATAACATTTTAAACCAGGTTCTAGGGTCCACCAACATTTTATTTGCCCCAACAGGTTCTCATAAGAACATACAAGAGTGCAGATTGTCTCTGAGAAATAACTCCAATCCTTCTATCAGCTCGACAATGTTGCATGCAGAAGCACGGAAACATTTATTCATCAGAAGTAAATTTCATTGTCAGGAGAAACTGTAGGTACT
Source organism: Corbicula japonica (assembly GCA_038501625.1). Classification (NCBI taxonomy): domain Eukaryota; kingdom Metazoa; phylum Mollusca; class Bivalvia; order Venerida; family Cyrenidae; genus Corbicula; species Corbicula japonica. The sequence goes on from JAZAYU010000131.1 coordinate 37,636, forward strand.
TAACATACTGAGACCAGAACACCAAGAGTTAAATTAGAATAAGAATAAGATGACACGAACAAAGAAACTGATCAAGGTTCTACTTTTTATTTTTCAAGATTACCATTACACGAGAACCCTAATAAATTCGAATCCGTGCCACCGTCGTCGCATTTCTTCTTCATTGTTATATAATAATACTCAAACTGGCAAAATGATACAGTTATCTTTTTATAACAGGACTATAACTGTAAATTGTGGCATATGTATAACAATATAAAACACACATATCGGTGCAGTTATGGTTGACCATTATGACGGATACGTTGTATATTGTGACATTGCGAAATGTAAATAACATCATGTGTTAGGTATTACATTAAAGGCAAATGTGTGTATAATTATATAAACTCTAGGTTCATGAATTTGCCTTACGTAATCTACACATTTCCCGTCGGTTCTTATTGTGTTCGAATACCTAAGTAAACGGCTTTGTACATGTAGAAATAGTGTTTTCGCACTCTTCGAAGGAAAGCGAGAGTATCATGTCTTTATTAAAAATGTACGTTTATTAAATTTTAAAACTTGCTGAGAATATTATTGTGAAAGTGAGTTACTGCCTTTACAGAACACAAAGAACAGGTCATGAGAACATGTAGGGGTAGGTGTTAGGTTGAAGCATCTAGAACTGGTTTAAACCATCAGCGACAAAATGCCTTGTCGGCAATTGCCGCTGACCATTCCATGTCGGTCACCTCTCAGGTTCTCATGTTTGTTTGTAGGATCTTTTTAATTGAATTCATAGACATAAGCTCTCTTTTTATCTCTATTATTTGAATTTTTATGGAGGTCATTATTATTTGTTCCTCGCTTTTTTGATACGTATATTTCACATTTTTACAACAGTTACTGTAAATGAAAAACTAGCAAACAATTTACCTCCTATAACGTATAATGGTGTTGTCGCTTAATATACTGAAACGAAAATTAAAAAAAAAAGATAAACTTACCCGAACAGAGTCAATTATTTTTATTCTTAATATTGATTTCTCATGTTTTTATAAGTTTATGTCTAAAACATTGCTCCTTATAGATAAATAAACTTTCTATTACATGTTAATTATAAATGTAATTTGATTAATATGCATATATATTTGATGTCTTTCTTTGTGCGTGTTCAGTTTGCTTTTGTTAAAGTTTCATTAATTTAACTGTTTACAATCTTAATGACTTTAAACTCCTGTTAACATATTGACTGTGAAAGATTGAGAATACCTGGGAGCATATGTTAACAGTGTTAAACAAACTTACGATGCATTAAATTACGCACAGTTGTAAAATGAAGACAAGTTATAAATATATAAAAAGAATCGAAATCGAAAGTAAATCTAAAACTTGGCATATTAATCAGATATTTTGTTTCTAGTTCAAATAGATTATGTGGAGTTAAAAACGGGTAAACATTTATTCAAATCTTTAAATAGTATAAATTAATGTAGGATTTGGTAATTTGAGGTTATTTTCATTTTTATATCAACGACGGTTTATTTACATTATTTCAAATAAGTTAATTTGTTTCTTTCATTTTAAGAAATAAGTGTAGATCTGTTTGCAAGCGGTTTTAATTATTTATTATTGTTTACACTAAAACAGTGGCGAAAAAATAATGGAAATCTTCAAGGTCAACATGTTTTGGTTTGAAGGTCGAAACATTTTGACGTACTACGTAAACTCTCTGACATTATTTTGACAGATGACCGCAATCTATTGTCAATAAGTGTTTAAATGATATCTGTATAATTTTTCTAGTCGTTTTGATCAGCCTTTCGAGAGTTCTTGAGCAAACGGTATTTCCTTTGAGTGTGTGTCTGTTCTATGTAATTAAAAGATTTTTTTAAAACAACTTGAGCATCAAAACTTAACAGCCACACAACACTATACATCTTTACTTTCATTGGTCTGCCTAGGGAATTAATGTCGAGTTTTGAAAAGATACGTCAAAATGATTTGCCCTTGAAACCAAAATAGACCAGGAAGTTAGTTTTATTGAATTTCTTGATAACCCCAACACTTTTTTTGACGAAATGGCACTAATGATTGTAGGCCAGCATATACTTTTTTCAGGTGTGAGTTGTTTTGGTATATTATCCATGAATTTCAGAGAGAGTTCTCATGCAAAACATTAAAAACCCAATTTCAAATTAATTTAGAATCATTGAAGCAGCAATGGAATGGAGAGTCATGGTTACTTGATAATTTGTAAACAGTGATGGTAAAAATGAAATGTTTGTGTGTTTATACACCTATGCACCTATGGTGTTTAACAGTAAGATGGGCCTCATAAAATATGCCTTTTGTATGACAGCAAGATGTACTGTTGAGTTGCACACGAAAAGTGTATAATTATACATTATAAATTGAATAGGCTGTACATTTTAAGACGTGATGTATTGACTTGGTGTTAATTGTTAACAATTATATTAAAAATTGTCACGTGTACGTAATTTGCCGGCTCAACTACCTATTTCATTAAACAAAACAAAGCTTTCTGCAAGCTTACCTGATTACATAGCTGACATATTGCATCAATTTAATGTTTTAAAAATATTAGTAAATAAAGTTATTCGATTAAGAATAAAATATTTGAAGTGACAAAATTAAAGATGACTTAAAAGAGTCGCTAACTTTCTTACTGGATAATATTTATGTTAGATTCGGTACCTCTATTTATGAACAAGTAATAGACATTCCAATGGTTACTAATTGTGCACCCCTTGTTGCTGATCTGTTTTATACGGTTTTGAAAGAGACTTTATGTTATCTCTTTCTACCGAACATCAAGATGATATTATTACAGCTTTTAACAACACCTCGAGGTACCTTGATGATTTATTAAATATAGAAAATAACCATTTTCCATTACTGGTTAATAAGATCTACCCTAAAAAACTAAAACTTAATAAAGCGAACACTTCAGAAAGGCAAGCAAATTTTCTCGATCTTAATCTGTCAATTAAAAATAGTTATGTCTCTACTAAAATATATGCTAAAAGAGATGATTTAAACTTTAATATAGTAAATTTTCCGTTTTTAGACGGCGAAGTTCCCCGCGCCACATCTTACGGGGTTTATATTTCACAGCTGGTTCGCTTTTCAAGAGCTTGCAACGATATTAATGATTTCAATGAACGTAATCTTAGCATTACAGAAATACTTCTAAAACTAGGTTATCGGTATCACAAATTAAGGAAAACATTTTGCAAGTTTTATCGTCAATACCCAGATCTAATTCAGAAATACAGGTGCAGTTTAAAAACACTATTGCAACAAGGTATTTCACAGCCAGTTTTTTATAGTGATTTAATTTATAAACTTAAGAAGATAAAGGGCTATGTTAATTTCTCCCGGTTATTCGTTTAAAAAATCTGTACATTTAAAAAGAAAGGTTACCATCATGATATTTTACAGCTCTCTGCATGCCTGGTGATTTATGAAGGTTTATGGGGAAATCTTTTCCTACAAGAACCTAGAAGCTCGATTTGTTTCTTTTATCCCTGTCATCGTGTTCTTGCTGATTTTACTCCAGGAGCTCTTGTCTCGGTAAGATCACTGAGTACCCGCTCTTTGGCTTTGCAATGCTATTAGATTCTTATGTTTTATATGTTTGTGTCCTTTTGCATGCAACATTGTTGAGCCGATAAGTAGGTTGGAGTTGTTTCACCAAGACAACTTGTATTTGTTTTGTGATATGAGAACCTGTTGGGGCAAGTATGAGGTTGGTGCACCCTAGAACCTGGTTTAAACCCCCAGTGGCAATTTGATTTGCCACTGACCGTCCCAAGGCGGTAACCCATCGGGTTCTCATTTTTGTTAATTGTTAGTGGTGTCTCTTTTGAAACTGATCATTTTATTAACCATGCTCTCTCTCTCCTTTCTTCTTGACTGTGTGGGGAGGCTGTTTTTTTCTGAATGTGGCGATTCCTGATTTGCATATTTCACCTTTTTAGTCGTTATTTGGTTTTCAGTAACGAACTATGGGAAACCAAGAAGTGAAATTGGCGAAAGATACATATACTACAGATATTTCAAAAAAAGACATCAAGGACTTTCAGGTATGTATTTTGTCATGCATGTTTAACAACTACAAGGGTATTGGTTTAATAAACAATTGTGCTATACTTTTATGCATAGTGAATGAATTAACGGGCATTTTTCAGAAACTATCGACATACAACGTTTATGTTACTTTGAAAACATTGATAGCACTTAATTCGAAGTTTTTAAATATGAAATTATTTATTTTTTTAGCAAAAAGACACGATTATATTTTTTGACGTGTTGATAGTCGGGTCGTAACTCATTTTTAACCAGTGACTGGTCAGGATACCCGGAGCACGCTGTAAAAAATTGAGGGTATCTGTCTGGTAACAATAATCATGATCATAAGAAAATATAAATAGCGGAGAAACATAAATTAACATAAACATAAATTAAACGCCATTTTAGCGACTTGGTTATAACATCAATCTTTGAAAGTAAATTAACGTTTGCATGAAGAGTAAGTAAGTCATCATCGTTTACCGAAGTCGGTACCATTCAATCCTAACGTCAAAGCGGTTGGAAATAACGTAGGGGTTAGCAACGTTTTCTAAGCATGTATCTTTCGGTGAAACAGGTTTTCTGACCCGTCTATCCGTAAAGATGTAAAGGCTGCGGAGGAACGACGACTTGTACGGAATACTAACAATAAAAGAACATGTTTTTGCGTTCCTGTGTTTCGATTGTTTCTTTGCTAAGTGTCTTGTTATTGCCGCTGTGTCAAAATACCCGACCAGACCTCGTGAAAATCGGTTTGTTTATTTTCCTGCAGTGTTAAGTTTGTGGGAGACGCTTTTCGAAAAACAATATGTTGAATTTTACTTTAAAAGTAGACGACTATATAAACAACGTATTTTTCCTCCGTCATTAAGACGTTGTTTACCGGAGAATTGAACACAAAACAAAGCTTAAAGGTGCAACATTCGCTGCCTCGGCAGCAAGTATTTTGGGGTTTGGCTTTACATTCAAGCTATCTACCAGTTATAATTAATTGTAGTAAAAATAGCCTGTAGAGAGTGAGTCACTGCATAACAGCAGACTCCCTTTGCACAGATCATGAACTTCTATTTTTCCTTTCAGGGTTCCTTTGAATGTCTTAATGTCTTGGACTAATTTCTCTCCTTTTTGTGTAATTTAAATTCATATTTTCCTATATGTTGTAGAAGACAAGCAGTCCACTAAATATTTCATTCATAACTTTAGCCAGGAATGTTTCTATTATCACAACATAAAAAGATAATGTCACAAAATTAATTTGCGATCCTGTTGTAACCTTTGAAGTAGCAGAAATCTGGTTTGTTAACTGATACCAGGCTATTGCTCTACTTTTGAAAAAGGAAGGAAACTTTTAAACTTTTGTAGATTTTTTATAGAAAACTATTATGTGTTGATTTATTTATAATATTGAAAGGAAACATTATTATAAAATGGCAGTTTCTGTTGCAAAGGAAATAATTTAGGCAACATAGAGCACAGAAGATAAAAAGCCAAACTTTTATAACTCTCTGTGAGATTAAGTTTCAGTCTTATTGTAAATGCTTTCTTGCTGCTGAATGTAAACATTAGCACGTGCTTGTGTTTACAAACACAGTGTTTTATCAGTTAGACACACCTCCCGGGAAATTCAAATTCAAAATTTTCTGCCTGACACGTTTAAACTTTTTCTGAGAGTCATCATTATAATAAATATTTCACTTAAATTTTTAGATGAAATGTTTAATAGGCTTACAATGTACATTTGTGAAAATTTTCAAAATAATTTGTTCAGTAGTTTTTTTTCAAATTTTGAAAAAAGAGCTCCTTGATGTGTAACATGCATAACATTATAGCAAAGCCTGTCCCAGCGCCATCTTCATATTCACATAGTCCTGTTGCCCCTTTAACATTCACACACAGTATCAGAATAAGTTTTTAACTATTTGTACACCTAAGGTTAGGAAAATGTAATAATACTACGACGATTTCTGTTTTAAGGAGCAGATATATATGGTTGACAATTCCCTATCGGGGTTTGTGAAAACAATTGATTCCGTGAGAGCGTCTTGTGAAATTCTTTTAAGACAACTTGATACAAAATGGAAAGTAAAAGGTTCGTTTGAATTTTCTTTTCTTGACTTGTACAATGATAACAAATTCGTAGTTAAATTTAAGAAAATATAAGTTTTCTCTAAAATAAGAATCTTTAAGTTACTTATATGCCAGCTCTGGTGAGTTGCCGTTATGAATCAAATGATTTTGCCCGTACTGGGGAGCGAACCAGTTCATCGACATCGTCTAGCCATGCAATGCCAAGTACGTTACCTATTGAGCTAACCTGGACAATCCCCCAAAAGGTTGATCGCATAGCCCTGATAATCGTAATCATCACGACACCGCAAACTGATTATTTACAAATACCAATACTGACTATATGTACGGGGAGACTTTCTACGGCCTCAACACACTGCGCAAATAGCGCTACATTGAATTTTAAATGCTTTTGCCTGTACTGGGGAGCAAACATGTTACAGGCACATTCACTCACCACACCTAACCTTTCACCGAAACACTCCCATTGATAGTTGTATGTGCCGGTTGTTCTGAATTGTAATATTGGATTCAGTTGATCTTGCGCATAGCCTTGTCGTCGACTGCTTTTTATGTCAAATATTCCATTTACAGTAAGTTAATAAGAAAGTAAACACATTTACGCTTAACGTTATTCGAAAAGAACACATTTTAATAATACATGTATTTGACGCGGTAATGTTTTTTTTTATATGGACCTATTACAACATCGTGACACAGTACATATTGATATCAAAATTAACAAAACTAAAACTATGCTTTTTAAGGCTGTTTGCTCTGCCTCCGTTCCTATTGCCGTCTTAATGAAACATTTCAATGTCTGTAGCCGTCAATAAGTTATACACCCAATTGGGGTGGGTATGTGGAACGGTACACACAGTATTACATAAAATTATAAACAATACTCAATGCCATATCGGTAGATTTGTTTTGTTCAGCGTCCTTTTTGTCAATCAATTTGAGATAGAACTAGATGAATTGTTAAGGGGAAAGAGGGCACACGTTTACACCTATATATTTATTTTTAGCAAATCCATCTGAAATTGAGAAGTAAAAGCAGGCATAAGTCATATGCTTTACCATGATTTGAAAGCTCATTTTGCATCATTATTCCATTTTTAAACAATTTTATTAGTATCGTGTAGTTTTGTGACTTTATTATTATGGATATTTCAGATTCGAATTCGAAAGCTGTTCAAAAAAATGAAGAGAACCAGAATTCAGAACAGCTGATTGCTAATCTTCTCAAAACAATTCATGTAACTATTCACTATTTTTTTTCTTGATGCATATTAGCACTTACCCTCTTGACTCTGCTTGAGGTGACCTCAAAATGGATTGTCAAATGCGTCTATATCAACACTTTTAAAAATCTTGCCATCGCAATATCATTGAGGAATGAAAAAAACAGAGACAATCAGCAGTGGTTAAACAGTAATTATTATGGTAGAACAACAAAAAGGTCATATAAACTTGACTCAAAAATAACATTATCAGACATGTTTTTAAATATATATATTTAAAAAATATTGTAAAGTTTGGCTTGAATACGATTTGATAAATCGATGCAATCAGTATTTTGTTAATAATTTCAAAACTGTCCAGTAATCAGTTAATAGTTTTCCGTTCTAGCAATTCACATCACCTTCTTACCTTTTAGCATGTTTAGTTATTATTTATTAAATTAAATGTATCTCATAAATAATTAAAAGAGTAATTAACAAATATCATTTACATTTTAGAGTGCCTTAATTTTCATCACAGACATATTATTTTCAAATTGCATGTACACAAAACACAGCTATACAATATTAAATACTAGTATAAAGACTAGGCAGACTTATATACACCCTGTCTTAAGTGCTTGTTTGGATGTGATTCGAAGAGGCCGGCAGTGGTTAGTATTAAAATAATCATGAATAAATTCCTTCCAATAATATAAATGATAAAATATTACCAAAGAATATCGTCAGGACATGTTTTGCCGTGTCTGCAGTTTGAGATCTTTTTCAGTGAGAACTTAACCTGAAACATACTCTTTCTGTTCTTAAAGGAGACTGTCTTCAATCAGAGGTTTATGGTATTGAAAACTGTGAGCAGCATGATGCACCGTATTATGGAAACTGGATCACGGGTTATGTGTCAGAATGATCTATTGTGCCATCTTGAAATCGATGATTATTTGCTGAATAAGGTTTCAGATGGAAACGACCAAAATCGTAATCAAATGCCGTATTATGAACAAAGGGTAACTGAATTAAGAAGAGAGGTCGAAATGGCGAGGAACTTAAACAACGCTTATCAAGAAAACATGGGCATTCTACGTGACAATGAGAATAAACTTAAGGTTAAAATAAGTAAACTTCAAGATGATTCTCTAAATTTGGAAGCCAATCTCGAAACCATTAAGCTCAAGTGCGATGAAATGAAAAGAGAAATGAACCTGAAAGAAGTTTTGTTGACAGATACCTACCGTAAAAACGAAGATTTGGTCACACAGAACCTTAAACTTTCAATTGAGTTTCAAAACGTAGATTCCGAATTACACAGTCTCCAGAAAATTCTAGAAGAAACAAACCATTACTTAAATTCACATAAAATTCAAATGGATGATCTTCTCGATAAAAAAGAACAAGAAAAAAACATTCTTAAAAGCGAGAAAATTGATTTAGAAAACGAACTAAAAAACATAAAGAAACCACAGTTTATTGAAGGTAAGTTCCCCATATGATTTTACACACTTTTTGGAAACACTCTTAGCTATCATTTTTCCGTTTGTAAGAGTTAACATTTTCGAAACAAATAAATGATAAAAGCGGAAAAAGAATTTTGTCAGGATATTTTGCCTAAACAAAATAATCTATGCGCGAACAATTGCAAACACAGTTTTCACAAGGATATGGAGGTTACATAAATTCACAAAAACTTAACAACACAAAACTACATTTTAAATGTCCACATCATTAAAATGATACTGGCAACGATATCTTGTGTCCTCTAAAGTTACATTTGTAAACCAGAAGCGATATAAATAATGTGTTTGACGAGTGATAAGTTTTTTTTTAAATTTTAGTTCAAGTGTTCCAATCTAGACTGACACAAAACAAACCAACAAATATTATCCTAGAAAAGATTAATAGCAAACTCCAGACGGAAGAAAATGAGCTCAAGGTTACGACTGTTGCAGGCGATTTAGAAATCAGAAGCGATATTCCATTACTGGTCATCTGCGACACATACTTCAGTGGTGAGATCGATTTGTATCGTCCGTTGCCAAAAGTTAAAGGTATACTTTTTACTATACATTCTTCATAAGCCTTTGATATCGTAACGGCCATACCATCTTCATTCCTCTTTGGGACCCGTACGATATTTTCGGATATGTCTATCCGAATTACCCGACCATTTCGGATACTCGTTTTCTACATTAAACTGTCAGTTTATTTGGATTTGCCTCGACAGACCGTTAGTTCAACCTATGCCAAGTTTCTCTGCAGCGTTATTCCATGGGATAATCATATTTTGTTCATTTAAATCACTATAGAATTTGCCAATTATCAGACCGGAAACATGCCTGCAAAATGCAAAATTTTAGCGTAGCCCGGCACATGCAATACGGCTTTGGCAGACACTGTGCGCGAGACGTCCGGCTTAAGGCAATGACGTCACTAGACTTTGGTAATCGCCTTGCGCGTGATGTCCGGCTTTGGCAATGACGTCATTTAGCCATTGCTTAAGCGCGGGGTATATAAACTCGGCGAAATTTTGCCAGGTCGTCACTTTCTGGCTATACTGCAAGCCATTCACTTCAAAACAGCATAAGACATTTCTTGGCATTTTAATGATTATAAGCCATTTCTTGGCTAAAAACCTCAGTACCCATTGATAATTATTATTTGTTAATACAAATAATTTAATTCCCCACAACACCATCAATTTGGAATTATACCATTTAATTTCACAATAAATCAGTAACAATATAAAATATTGTTTCAAGTTCCAAAACTTATCCAGTGTCCCATTAATTACATCTTGGTTCCAGTTTAAATTTCATTACTGATTGCCATTACAGTGTTTATGCCATATTTCGGTACCAGTATGAATTCCATTACCAATATGAGCTACCAGTATTTCCTGTACCAATAATTAATTATCAGTGCCAGATTCCAGTAATTCCATTACCAATAACACAAGTTTTAGTTGCCATACCAGTAATTGCAGTACCAGATATCAGTAATTACAGTTTTAGTTGCCATACCAGTTTTCCATCACCAGTACCTACTTCTATATATATATTTGTACCACAGAGGAATCGGTGATAAATTATCAGAGTAAATCACCGCATTAAACGTCTCAATTTCACTTATCTCTGGGGTGACTTTAACAAAGACGAGGTTCAATCAAGGACGAGGTTCAATCGCAGACGAGGTTCTAAGATGAGGCACAGACGAGGTTCTTAGACGAGGCTCAATCTCTGTCGAGGCTTTCCAGAAAAACTTACTAACTTGAATTTTGTTGTATATATTTTAATTAAATAAATTATTGTTGTATTTTATTTCAGCATTTGTCGAGTATCTTCTATTTATTAAATTATTTTGTGTCTACGTGTGTTCGAACAGAACCCACGTTATAATATTGAGGCGTGTACGGGATTGCAGACCCCGCCTGCGTTTCAATATGATTAGCAGATATGCGATGTAACTTTGAAAACATCCTATAAATTTGCAAAAAATAGGAGAGTAAAATGTTGAAATGTATGATTACTCTGAAATATGTTTCCTTAACTTCACCGTCCAAGGAAAAACGTTTAAGATTCTGAACAGCTAAAAGCATGACTTGGGGTTTTCACATTTAAAAACTTGATTCAGTGTCAATTTTATACAGTGACATTTTCAGTTTGCCTATTTGAAGTACAAACAAACTCTCCAAACTAAACTTTGACATCAACATTTCAATGAAACTTCGACATTACTTTTACCTGATTGAAGTGTTTTCGAATACTGACATGTAATTGTAGCATGGAGGCCTTATAAACATACTTAGAACTGACCTTCAACGTAATTAAGAATATGTCTCAAGATGTGTTATTATTGAGCAAATTTAATATAAATGTTTATAGATTGATTTAAGCTTTGCCTACTTTTTATTTATTTTGTGTGTTAACCAAAATGTGCACTTTGTTCATAACTTTGATACTTCTTGAAACTTGAAATATATTTGCACTATCATAATCTCAACTTTACCCAGTGAAACTCGTTACTCTTCTACAAGTAGCTTTTCAAGTTATGCCTCCTTTTAATTTAGAATATGGATTAACCAAAATATGCTTTGCCTATTTTCACTTGAGGTATCGTTAACCAAAACATAAATTTGGTCCTTAACTTTGCTACTACATGTTTCTGAGATATCAGCTGGAAACTTGAAATATATATTATTCAGTATCATAATCTATTTATATAACCAGCAATACCCATTACTTTACTTGACCCCTAGGTCCAGTAAAGATAATCTTTTTTGTTAATTAGAATAACTTGATCAACTTTTACTAAACAATACATTTCATCATTGGGTAATCCTCTTTTAAATCTGTTCAAGCCCTTTGATAGAGAATAGGCTATTTCTAGACCCTCACCACCAACGCAATAAAAATAATGATTCTCTGTGTTTTAGTTCTTGAGATGAGAGTGAGAGGAACATTCATTTTGTTTTTCATTTCTAAACAACTTAAACCAAGTCTGAAACATTTTCTTATTGATCGTATTTGATTGCTTTGAAAGTTCTCTTTTGATTTGCTTTGTTTTCTTGAAATTAGTATTTTAAAGCTAGCTCTAAAAGCTCCTTAATTTGTGTATGTATGTGTGTGTATGTCCTGTGTTGAGGGAGCGGAGAGGTGTTGTGTGGAGTAGTAAATTAGAAATAGACTACGAGTAAGTGCAATTTTCTTGTTTTCCGCACATTTTAACAAGCCGTAATATTTTTTTCTTTTTCTTTAAAATAAATCTGAATTCATTTTTGACATTACTATACATGTACACCACCACCTGTTGTTTTTAATGATTCCTTATTTTGTCAAAAGTATTGTAATTAATTAATTTTAACTAACAATTATTTAGTCTATTAGTCAGAGAGGGTTCCTGAAATTCACGTTAATTTCTGAAATTGAAACGTCAGTATCGGTAATCAACAGGGTTTCGCTGAGTAGTGAGGTTCAGTACTCGAGTAAGTACTGAGTACTGGATGCTTAATATGTATTCGAGTAAGTACTGAGTACTCACTTAGTGCGTGTACTTAAAAAAATAAGTAAAGTACCGAGTACTACTTAATATACTCACGAGTATTTTGCAAGTACAAAAACTTAAAACTAAGTATTATTTTGATAATTATATAGCATATTGTACACTCATTCGAATGTGGTATTGCTCGTATAGTTTCATTCTAATGAAGTTATAATAATTTTATTATTGACATGGTCACATGACAAAAATATATATAAACACAAACAAAAATCATAAGCATTCCATTACTGAAAAAATTACCATCAACAACTTTTTCAACTGTCAATAGTCACTGGTATTGCATAGTAACAGTATGAGCCGTTCAAAAGTGTCTTCTACACCCATATCATATTTGCAAAGGTGAGAAAACATGTTACCTTTCATTAATAAGGCTATAAGCAGATCTGTTGACTCCATTGCTAAATCTTATACTCTTAAAGAATGCACTGTTAATTTTACTAAGGTATTTCAACCATTGACAATTACTATGATTTATCTAATGATTTAATATAATGCATGAAATATAAAAAGCAAGTACATAACAACATATACAAAAGTGGTTTAATTACCCTTCCCAATATGTGATATCAATGAGTTATTTCTTACCATTTAATTTTTAATACACTTGATTAGGTTAAGTTTTATTTAATTCCATTTTATTTTAGTGAAGTGTGAAAGTACTCATAAAATACTAGTAAAGTACTCACAAGTACTGACCATTTTTCTTCAGTACTTAAGTAAGTACGAGTACTTGTAGTCGTAATTTAAGATGAGTACTGAGTCCTGCTGAGTACTTGAACATTGGTACTCGAGTAAGTACGAGTACAAGTACGAGTAGTGAAACCCTGGTAATCAGGTTTTTATAAATAACTATTTAGTGTTTGCGGGGGAAGAGGTTACACCTCCAAATATCGACTTTCCAAGTATCATAAGTGACGTTTCGGAAACACCCCTTTTCAAGAAACAAAATAATTTAATTACAACGCAAAGCATTTTCACATAGATTCATTTTTTTCTGTTGGTTTGATGTTGAAAAGCTTTTACATGATAAGTCGGGGGTTTGGGTCCTTAAATAATTGTTTTAGTTATGACCTAATTGCTCTCTTATTGGAAACATTTGTTACTATATTTGATCAGAATGTGTATTGCGGTATTGTCTTGCCCCAGTCGAAAGACATCAGATTGCTTTACGTACTATGGAATACGAAATAAAAAATTAAAGGTCAACAATAGAAATACGAAAACACAGATATTATTTTGAATTTACTTGAATTTACTACTTCCTTCTTCCATACGAATTTCATTTATACAATTCAAAATGTTCTATTTTTTTTAATTTTTGATCAATTATATAATTTAAATCAAATTGATTCGGCGTTTGAAGATCACAGTTTCCTTTTTACGTTTTTAAAAACTCTTGACAATGTCTGTTTTTTGTGCAATCTGAGTTAGACTGAAAAAAGGTTTATTTAAACAAAAAAGAGTTTTATTAAACTTAAAGGTATGCAACCATTGTTTTGCATTTACTGTAAAGTCAGGAAAATACATCAATTTGGGATTGAACTTCGGCTTCAGTCGTTTTATTTTATGGAATATTTTTATAGTTTTTTCTTTTGAAAAAGGAGAAATAACTTGCGAAAATATATTAATCTTTAAATTACCTTCATCCGTTTGTAAATAGCACAATTTGCAGATCTATCACTGAAACTTAATCTGTCGAAGAAACATCGGGTGTCAACTTGTGGCTTATTTTATTTTAGCAGTAATTTAAATTAAGGAGGAATCTTGACAACAGACACAGACGATATAACTGAAAAAGATTGTTTCAATTGTTTTATTTTACTCGTTGATAAATATATGTTGTGAGATTTACATAGAATGTAAGACGACGTAAATAAATGTTTAAGTCTTCAAGTTACCTTATAACCTAGGTAATATTTAGATGTTGTTTTCGCTAGCTCGATCATTAATTCTGTGTTTGCCTGTTGACTTACTGCTTTAATGACCCCAAAGGGACTTCTACAGTAAAAAGAGTTATCGATTATGCTAAAAGATCACTTCTGTACCTGCAAATAAGACCGAAGTTTAGCAAATACACAAGAATGATATAATGACGGCCATGATGTTTATGAAAGTGTGTAAGTGAGTGGAATGAGCAACTACAATGTAGAGCACGAATTTCGCCCTAATAAATGACGCAGTATCAATTTGTTAGACAGCAGCTCGTGTATCTGAGAAAAAGACGTTAATTTATGTAAACCCATTTATTTAAGTTGCTTTTATTCTTTTTCAGTAACCAAGACTGTTTTAATAGTCATGCATAGAGACAAGGTGTTGGAAAGATCCGGTGATCCGCTTCAACATGAGAACTTCCAAAATCTACAAGGAATATTTGAGTTTGTATATTCCTTTACCAAAGGCGTGCCAGATTGTGATGTAAACAACGATACTTTAGAGAATCTTTTGATGTTCATAAACCGTGAAGGCTTACGAATACCGAAAGTGGTGGCATATGGATTGTGTGCGTCATAAAATATGTGACGGTAAATTGGACGAATCATGCATTAGCGATTAATTGATTGATGGTTATATCAAAGAAAAATATTTGATAAAACAAGCCTATAAATTCGATGGAAAAATAAATTTTTTCTTTAATTTTTTGAGTGGAAAAATCACTCAGATTTAAGGTTATTTCAGTTATAGTGTAACATTCAGCGAGCATGTCTGTCACTGAAAAAGAATAAACGTAATTTGCTCTGTATACATGTATATGCTTCAATGAGATTGTATTTAAGCATGTACTTATTTCACCAAGACAACTTGTACTTGTTTTGTGATGGGAGAACCTGTTGGGGCAAGTGTGAGGTTGGTGAACCCTAGAACCTGCTTTAAACCTCCAGTAGCAATTTGTTTTGCCACTGACCGTTCCAAGGCGGTATCCCCAAGGGTTGTCTTTTTCATTTGTTGTTTGTGGCGTCTTATTTGAATTGACATACTTACAACAAATATGCTCTCTCTTCTTTTTCGCTGAAAAAGATATTATTTTTTATACTTACACACGACGAAAATTTCACTGTCGCGAAAGAGTTGCTTTTTATAAAAAGTTGAGTGTCATGTGTCATGTGGCAATTCTCAAGATGGCGAAAACACATCATGTTTAAATCGCATTTTCTTAAAAACATAATAATTGTTCCGTACAATAGAAATAAGACAAAATAATTATGCAAGTACAGGGCGTTTCAAAGAGATATCACATATATATAATTATAGAAACAACAAAGCTGTCAGATAATAAATTATTTAAAACAGTCGTCGTTATCGCTTCAATTTTGAAAAGCCATTTACTAGATCATTTATTTGTACTTATAACAGTTTCAAGCGGACACCAGTCAAAACGAAAGCATGCATTCACTGAACCAACAATCTTTTCCTTCGTCTGATCCAACATTAAATTGACTTCATCAGGGGTATAATGATATGTTTTTCTTTAGTTTTATTTATCGTCTCTATTGGAAGCCCTTATGAGCGACGCCTCCGGAAGAGTGTTAGTCATTTTAGGTTTTAGAGGATAGTGCAAGATATAGAGGACTTTCCAATTCCAGATTCGTCCCTGGTTCTTTTAAGTGCCCGGTGTATATCACCACTACACTGGAACTCGGTTTAACGTCTTAACATAATGTCATTAAACAATGTCCACATATAAATATCACATTGACGCTTTTTTATGTCTAGCATAATTAAAACTAGTGTTTCTATGAAAAAGCTATATATGCATATCAGGAATCGCCACACTTAAAAAAAAACACATCCTCCCCACGCGGCGAAAAAGAAGAGAGGAGGAGAGAGAGAGAGAGAGAGCATGTTTTATACAAGTATGTCAATTCAAATAGGACGCCACAAACAATTAACGAAGAAGAGAACCTTTTGGGATATCGCCTTGGAACGGTCAGTGGCAAAACAAATTGCCACTGGGGGTTTAAACCAGGTTCTAGGGTGCACCAACCTCACATTTGCCCCAACAGGTTCTCGTATCACAAAACAAGTACAAGTTGTCTTGGTGAAATAACTCCAACCTACCCATCGGCTCAACAATGTTGCATGCAAAAGCACACAAACATTTAAAACATAAGAAGCTAATAGCATTACAAAGCCAAATAGTGGGTAATCAATGATTATATTGAGCCCAGAGCACCTCGAGTAAAATCAGCAAAAACACGATGACAGGGAAAAAAGAAACAAAACGAGCTTCTAGGTTCTTTTAAGAAAAGGTTTGCCCATAAACCTTCATAAACTCTTAAACCCCTGCCACCGTCGTGCAACCAAAGAGGTTAGCATAATGTTTACACTGTAGATGGGTTAATCGCCAGGCCTGCAGAGCGCTGTTAAATATCATGTTGGTAACCCTTTTTTTTTAATGTACAGATGGTTGTTACGAATAACTGGGAGAAATTTACATTGCCTTTGATCTTCTTTAGTTTATATATTAAATCTCCATAAAAAACAGGCCGTGAAATACCTTGTTGCATTAGTGATTTTAAACTGCACCTGTATTTAAAAATTAGATCTGGGTATCGGCGATAAAACTTGCAAAATGTTTTCCTTAATTTGTGATACCGATAACCTTGTTTTAATATTTTTTCTGTAATGCAAAGATTACGTTTATTGAAATCATTCACATCGTTGCAAGCTCTTGAAAAGCGAACAATCAGTGAGATATAAACCCCGTAAGAAGTTGCACGAGGAACATCGCCGTCTAAAAACGGAAAATTTACTATATTAAAATTAAAATCATCTCTTTTATGATATATTTTAGTAGTAACGTAACCATTTTCAATGGACAGATTTAGTTCAAGAAAGTTTGCTTGCTTTTCTGAAGTATTCGCTTTATTCAGCTGTAGTTCTTTAGGATAAATCTTATTAACCAGTGATGGAAAGTTGTTATTATCTATATTAAATAAATCATCATTATATGAAAAATCCCATTTCGTACCTCTGCTATATTATGCAAAAAGCAGAAAGGATTCATGTTCGTGGAAGTAAGATACATATGGGTGAGATAAGAAACCAACGAACAAACCTTCAGACATGAAGGAACAGATCTACGCTTCAGACACGGCGACATCGCCTAGCCAAGAGTGCTGTACATTGTTATAGACGTGCCATCCAAGATCTCAATAGAGATCTTCCGGCAACGCCTATAAACCATAAATATCCACAATCATCTGACTGCCTAGATATTTACACACAGTTATTTTTTTACATATACACACATGTGAGACAATTATATATACACATCTATTAACATCGTGCTTCCTCCATTATTATTTTTGGAGTTTAATGCACACTAGTGATATAGACAGAGACACACACAATGAAAGTCAGCTGGATATTTCGATACACTGAATTAAAGATATATTAAGTTAAAGGGAGATCATTCAATTCAACTAACTTTCGAATTAAGGGATCCCCGAAAGGATTCATGTTCGTGGAAGTAAGATACATATGGGTGAGATACATCTCTGCTAAAGGCTCAATGTCATGATTTTTTACCAAACTCGGAAGCCTTATTTTATAAAGTCATAATTAGGAATTTTAAAGTTTGATCGAACAAACAACAGAAATCTTCACAATCTTTCATTAAAACCGAAGAAACCCAAACTATTGTAAATGTAATTTGTTAACTATTTCCTGGAGTTTAAGTAAAAGTAGTTGAAAGTAGTCCCAGCCTTTAACAGAGGTGAAATTGAATAAGCCGATAGTGTAAGAGAGTGACCTCGATCCACAACTGCTGCAACTTAACCAAAATGGCAACCCACGCTATCTCCCGCTTGTCACGTGACTGATTTGTTTTCCATCGTTCTTTTAATATCCTTTCATAGTTGTTCGAACAACATCGTTAAATTGTTTTCTTGTTTTAGTTGTAGAATTATCTTTCAAAGTTCGCATTCCTTCTCGAAATATTTGTATTTTCTTAAAATGCACTACTTTTTATGCCACGCAAGTACGAAATCTTTCAGGCGTAAATAAACTACCCATGCATATCCAGTTGCTTGTTCACTGCCGTAGCTGGTCGTGACTTCACTCTACATTTGTTAGCTGGCGTTTTTGGCATGGATGCTCCAAAATTACACGGAAACTTACTACCAATCGCTCAGCATTCGTGGAATGGTGTGCTGCATTGTTCTTCAGTATGGCGTACGAAAAGTCTCAAGTGCCGGTGCACCTGTAAATTTATACGTTGGACGTGTAAATTTACACGATGGACGTATAATATTACAGGTGCACCTGCAAATTAGCGGTGCATCACATTTGAAAATTGAAGGTGGACCTGTAAAATAGCGGTGCACCGATAAAAATATACGTCCATCGTATAAATTTTATGCGCTCATCGTGTAAATTATCGGTGCACCGCTAATTTACAAGTGCACCGGCAATATTAAAATGATCATCCAATCACAACCCTTGGTTCATACAGTTGAATTTGCTGAAATATTAAATTTTGAAATATTGTTACCTTTTATTATTTTTTTTATATTTGTGCTCTAAAAATATTAACATATTTTTAATATTTTCAAAATTAAATGAACAATTTAAGGATTTATATCAAGTAAACTTTCATTATAACTTTCAAGATATCGTCAACACTGCAAGAATTTAAAATGGCAAATGTAAGACAAATTTTGATTGGCTATCATTAGTATGGGTATAAATAGCGAAAGGGTCAAAATTGAAATGTAGGTGCACCGGTAATTTATGCGATGGACGTATAAATATATACGATGGACGTTTAAAAATGTAGGTGCACCGCTATTTGAAATGGCGTGCACCTGCATTTTATGGATGCACCTGTAAATTTATAAGTCCATCGCGTAAATTTTTAGTCCAACGCATAAATTAACAGGTGCACCGGTAATTTTATATGTAGGTGCACCTTTAATTAGGTTTTGAGCCTTTTCGTGCGCCATACTTCACACGTGTGCAGAACATTTCGGCCTGCTCTCGCGGTGACCACAAAACCCCACTTACTTGATACGCTGTCGTGGTCGCAATGATATACTCGAAGTTAACGACCGCGCGTCGCCTTGTTCACGGCATCTTACTTAAGACTGGCGCATGTGCCAGTCTAAAAAGGCATACTGTTATAGTGTTCATGACCCCAAACAATGGTGTTCAGATTAAAAATATTGTTATTTGCCTACCGGTTATATCGCTACAAGGGATCTCTCTCTTATCAAAGACTTTAAAATCCGTTTTCGAAAGGTCCCAGAGATAGAATTACATCATGAATTGATTTTAATGCATATAGTAAAAACAATTGCCGAGTGTTTAAACTTTATTTGCAATAAATGGTGCAAAAGAGTACATGAGCTGAACCTATTGCTCTTTTTATTTGGAAGAAAAGCAGATATTCAAAATAACTGACACTCGAATAGCTGCGTACAAAAGAAACACATCATCATTTCAACCTCGTTTCAACTTCCGTCTTTTGAAAAAGAAAATTCAAGACTTTCGTAGTAGCAGATGTTCTATTAAATTAGTACTTTAAGTAGTCTATTCACTTTGAGTTTTGATATATTGTATCCGTCACACTATCTTGTCTTTATTTAAAGCTTAATAAGCTTTTTTTTTTAAAGTAATGTTTGATATTTATATTATACATTACTGCATTCGTGCTGTATCGATTTGTTGTTAACTATGTTTACGGCCGAAATAAGATATCTCTATATTAACTGCTTTATCAATGATCTATCAGTTAATCCTAACAAATACAGGTAAAGGGAGAAGTACTTGTGGATGTTAAGACATTTAAACGCTGTCTTCTGTACATAATAAAGTAAAGTGGTGAAATTGAGTTACAACAAATGATCAGTTCTTTTCATGTATTGAGTAGCATTAGAGCATATATACTTAAGTTGTCTCTTAAAAGCAATGGTGTTTACTTAAGAAATGCTTCGATGATAACGCCTAAACACAATAGGAATGACCATTTTTTTATATACCAATGAACGATATTAGCATAGTACAGAGTGTATCTGCAAGATTGATGCAACGAGTCAGATTTAATAAATTCGTAACCCATAGTGTGGCTATACTTAGTCTTTTACTATTTTATTATTACTGCATGTATAATGTAAACCACGTTGTTGACATAAATTTTGCTGTTTAGTGTTTTTTAATTAGTTTTAAGCTAGAAGGGTATATAATAAAAGTAACATAAGGATAGTATACAGTCTGTAGGTTCGGATCTTCGGTCTTAAGTAATACTGCTTTGTGCAACTCGAATAGACATAACCTAAAGATTGTATACTGTTAATATAATCTATTTTTGTATTGAACGCAACGCTTAATTAATAAGAGTCATATAACCCTGCACTCAGCAGTTACTTGAAGCTAAATTAGACGTCTTCTTGAAATACAGATAACGAAACAGCAGCTTTTGTTTAGCGATTTCAATTTTCTTCAACGTTATGGCCATTTGGATGCTTAACATTTGCTTTGTTTCGTCGCTTGTGTACCCTCTTTCGTAACGAAAGATACTAACTGAGTAATACTCTTTTCGTTCATGGCACACTGATAAATTCCTTTTTCACTTAAGAAAGCCATGTCGAAAATGCCAGAAATATTTCTAAATTCATTTCCGGTGAGTACTTGTTCGCTTGACTGGCTCGGTAGCGCGTGTTCATCACGATGGTGGAAAACCACAAGTGATACTTTGCTGCTCACTGAAAATTAAAAATAATAAATAAGTGTCTACGAATTGCTGGTAAATAAAAACTAAAAACAGGGTTATCGGTACCGCAAATTTAGGAAACCCTTTAGTTGTATCTCCGATACACAAATTTAATTCAAAAATACAAGTGCAGTATAAATTCACTACTGCAATCAATAATGAGGTTCTCAGCTAGTATTTTATGGAGATATAATTTGTAAACTAAAGAAAATGATAGGCAATGATAATGTCTCCACACTGTTCGTAAAAACAAGTTGTAAATTAAAAAACAACTGTGACATTATTCAACACGATATTCTGCAGTATTCTGCGTGCTTGGTGATTAACACTACAGTTTATCGTTATGGGGCAAATGTTTCTACAACCTTTTGAACATGCTTAAATCTGAATCTGATAAACGCATGCTCTTTGTTGTGAAATATGCTTGCAGGTCACACGAAGCAGACAGAAATAAACTTTAAATGACAGGGGTAAAACAAGTTCGTCGTTGATTTGCCAAAATAACTTTATATTGACAAACAACATTTTGCGACTAGTAAGAGAAACGTATTGTTCACAGTGTGTGCAAAATAGGTATCACAACAAACTGCTTACAATTTAGCCCTTGTATTGCATTGGCCACGTCAGTTCCAAGTCTTGATGCACTGATGCACAGCAAAATGAGTGGGAGTTCATTTTTGATTTCATTTTGTTCAGTGCAAGTTGTGAATTCTAGCTGTAGTTTGTCTGAATCCATTTTGCTTTTCAAAAGACATTTCAACTCATCCTCGATTGCCGTAAGCAAACCACCGCGTCGCTGGTAATACAACTGCACTGAGAATTAAAATAAAAATGTTTTATGAAATTATAGAATACCCCTAGCCGTGAAATTCATACAAACACAACAAAAACACCCACCACAACCACCAACAACAAAACGTGAACAATAAAGAAACATTTTAATGTTTTCTCCGCGATCAAAAAATACGTTTTTACTCAAATTTCAAAATCAAATTAGTCGTTAAAATAGTATTACGTCGTTAATATTGATGAACCAAACGGCATCGTCAATATACGTCCTAGTCAGATTACATTTTGTAGTACAATTATTTTGTAATCACTTATTGTGAAAATCAATAATTATTTGCCAGGTCCAAACGTTCTCTACATGTCAACAAGGTTTAGCTTTCCATGCAATTACCAAGCGATAATTTTTCTTTTGTAAATTTTAGGCACTAACATCAGTGTTAGGTAAGACGATTGCAATTATATGGATTTCGTATGTAGAAAAAACACGCGTTTCACTGATGTTGATCAGAGACGTTGCTAAGAACAGTCGTAAAATTTAAAAACAAAAAAAGAGCAAACATTAGTACATATTGAACATGTCGCAATTTAGCATAGATTTTACCTTAACTATTTTCGAAGGTCAGTGAGATTATATAAGTTTATTATGAATCGGTATAGTGTAACTACCTACTGTAACTCGGGTTACACTACCGTAAAATGGAAACGATATTGCCCCTTTTATATAAATTGGTATTCAATACTGGATGCCTACACACGCTTGAAAACATTATTGCATGACAAACATAACATTAGTAACAGATATAACCCAGTATATAACCTAAGCTTTCTGAGATGAGACTGACAATGCAAATCTTTCATGACACAAGTCAAACTTGAAACTAAAACTAAAAGTCTTAGAAAACAAAGATCTTGATTTGTGTAAAGTATTAGCTATTAGCGAATTAAGAATCATTCTTAACCTGGCATTGTAAAGAGATGAATATGTTTAGTACATCTAGACTATCTCTGCATAATCCAATCGATTGTTAAAATATGACGGTTATCGCGGTTATTTCGTCTTAGTTATAAAATTCCGTCATAGATACTCTGATAAAAATCACTGGGTTTTCCTAAACGAACAAGACAACAGCAGCATCTTAACAAAAAACACTAAAACAGGAAGCGGAAACCTACCACAGAGAGATTATATTAGCATAGCGATAAGGTATTTTATTGAAAGATGTTAACTTTACCTTGAAGAACTCTCTTTCTTTTAAATTCACATAACTCTTTGTTCATCGTAGTGTTTTCGTGTTCCAGTTCTTGCATATGTTTAGTAACAGCTGTAATCTGATCATTTAGTTTTCTTACTTGTTCTTCCTTTACTTTTAAGCTTTTTTCTATTTCAGATGTTTTGGCCGTTAAACAATGTTTCTGAGTTTGCAGCAATTCGTTAGTTTCTTTGTATTTTTCCATGTTTTTTTCGGCATCTATCAAGTCTTGCTCAAGTTTTTGAATTTTTTCTTCAAAATATTTTATTTCATTCAATTTCTTGTCGAGTTCCGTTTTTAATTGGTCTAGTGACAATGAAATTGATAGTTTCTCTGCTTCCAGCTTCCGTTTGGCTTCTTCAAAATGATTTTCTAATTCATTGGATTTTGCATCTTTTTGTTGAATGTGTAGGATTTCTGCCTTCAGAGAATCAATCTCGTTATCCTTCCTACGAGAGTCTTTGGTAACTGTATCTAGCGTTTGCTGTAAATCTGAAATTTTTGCATTGTGTTCAGTAATCATTAATTGTTTCTCTTGATCTGTTTCGCGTTCGTAATTTCGCTTTAGAACGCTTCCTTTGTCTTTAAGCATTACTTCCAATCGAGATGAGTCTTGCAATTTTTCCCTCAACTCCTCATTTTCTTGAGTAATATTCTTTCGACTTTCTTGTAAACTTTGATTTTCTTTTTCCAGTTGAGAAGTCAGCATCGTTATTTTTTCGACTTGTTCTTCTAAGGAGTAAATAGTATCTTTAAGACCTTTATTTTCATCATTTTTGCTTTTCAAATCGCTCTGAATTTGATCATTATATTTATGCATTCGTTCAATTTCATTATATGCGAATTGAGTAAGAGGTTTTGCGTTTTTATCTTTTAAAAATTTATCCATCTGAAAACGTTCACAATCGGTAACACAACTTTTCTGATTAATCTCTCTGCTTTCTGCTGTCCAGAATTTGAACAGATTTCGGATACATTCGAACTCCTGTTCCATGTCCTTAAAAATTTGATCCTGAAGAAAATATAAATTTTTTATACAACTGACATAAAATATTATGTGTTTTTTTTAGAAAATTCATTATTAAAGTGCATGTTTTTATCTAACTATTAATTAAGTCCACTGACATACGAATATGTATTAATTTAACGACATTGTCGTTTAAATAACTAGTATAATCTTAAATGGCTCTAGTAGTAGGTTAATAAGACAGCCAATTAATTGATTTTAATTTGTTGACATATACATCTATTATGTGAATAAAGAAGTCCATGTTTTTAATAATAAAGAAAATGTTCGATTGTTAAAATTTAGACACATTTAGTTACAAATTTAGTTACTAACCTCCAAATTCCGAAGAAGGTGGAGAGCAACGTCCTTTACTTCAGATGTGTTTCCCTGTACGTGTTTGTCTACAACATAAGTAATTGTAAATTGAACATCTAGGTATTCAGTTGTATTTTTGTCCATTTTATTATCCCGCACGTTTATCGATAAAAAACAAACTTATCAAAATCTCAATAACGACAGGATGCCGTTCAATGAAACTTTGCCCCAAAAAAATCGTTATTAATGTATCTTTATTTTCCATATACAAATAACAGATAGAATAGTAAAAAAGCTAGACAAGAAAATTCCCTTAAATTATATTTACATAAATTCATAAACACTTAGCAATGCAAAACAGTGTTGTAAATATCCACGAACTACGAAAGAAAAATCAACGTTGATCACCCGTTCAGCTATCAGGAAGCGACCAGGAAAATAGTGTTTTGTGTATTTTAGTTTATGTGAATTTATGTCAATAGAAGTTTAGTGAATTTAAAGATCTCGCTTTTTTTCTTTTACTGTTCTAACGTGTCTTACCATATAACAATAAAGATAAAGATCGTACATTAGTAACATTCAGTTATGCAAAGTTTTATTGAACGCCAATTCGCAGTAAATATGATTTTTGTTACTTTTTTATCGATAAGCGTGCAAGGATGCGTGTGGAAAACCCTTAAATTAAAACAACAAATCATTAATTTAAACAAGAGACGGTGAAGTATGTGCATGCGTGTGTGCGTGCGTGCATTCCTGCATGCATGCCTGCTCGTATGTATTTATCTATGTATTTGTTTCGCAAAATTGCAGCGAAAGCAGTATTATTTCGTGTTATAACGCACTTGCCGTATGTTTTGAATTTCAAATGGAAAAAGAAACACAATAATTTTAGATAAAAGTAATGATGGCATGAAATTATTTAAATAAAAAATTGGATTAGAATTTACGTATTCGAATTGCAACAATGTTTCTAAAAACGGACGACTTAGAGCAATCAATACCGTTTTGTTATTACTGCTAATGCCATCATATAAATCTTCGTTGTTTTTGTACGATATAGAATGCTCAATACATATAATATTTATTTCAAGGTGTAATCCTATATTATTGATGAAGTAATTTACCATGTTTTCTAAGTATTGCAACAAACCTGGGGATGCCCCGTTGGAAATTTTAGTTTAAAAAGCCTCTGCAGTTTCGTGAATCTCATGCGAGGTCTCTTGTTTAACGTGAAACTTCAGTATGTTTTAATGTATCTGATTATGGTGTTGTTGCCTATCATTGTATTGCTCTGTCTATCGTGTCATGCTTTGCGGTAATTCTAAAATCAAGTTAGGTATTTCAGCTTCTTTAGCTATTGAAATAAATTTCATTGAATAAAATAAATGTTATGTTTTGATAAACACTTGGCAAACGATGCAATTATGGTGCGTTTAATTAAATTTAAATTCCATGAAAGTACCATTATTTTGTAACGCCAAAATCAGCAATGCTGTTGATGTCTGCAAATTGTATAAGTCCTCAGCCAGTCGAGTTGATTTTGCATCAAGATCCTGTACTATCACCTGTTAATACAAATTCAATTACACAGTTATATGTAGATTCTACCTATGAATAGTTTAATTTTTCGGCGTTAGCTGTCTAAGCTCACTTTTGACCTAGGTTTTCGACCAATGAAATGTTGTAAATAATACTCGTATTCTCTTATTATGCAGAGGGAAAATGAAATAAACTATTTCGATTGGTAGCTATTTACACCAGAGAGGCATCTAGCAGGCTGGAGAGGTATCTAGTGGGATTTTATCATTATGCAGCGGAAAAATCAAATAGATAATTAGATTGGTTGTTAGCGGGTGTTGTATTGGAGGAAAAACATATTTACGATTTAAGTAACCAGTTAAGTCAATATTGATGGCTTAAATACAATATTATATGGAATATTCTTGGGTGTCACTTGCAAACAATACACAGTGTAAAACGAAAGAGAAGTGTAGATATTCCTAGTTCGTACTGGTTCCTTTCTAGATCCGTTGATACTGATTGTTAATTTCAAGTTCGTAAGACAAGTTAATTGTAGTGTAGTGGCTAACACTCTCGCCTCTCAAGCGGAAGCCACGGGTCCAATACTCAGGACGGCCACTTTTTTAAAACTAAATATACTTAAAAGTTGGTAGATTTCGCTCTTGTAAAAGGCTGTTATTATTTATATTTATTTATTTTCTAGGACATTTATTCATCTTGAATTCTCACTCTACACGAGGTATTTTATTGAAACTGAATATTTTGCTTCTTTAATCGGCTTGTTATCACTGTATGAAATTGTTGCAACAGCTTCAACATTTTTTTTTGAAAGACACTTTCAAGACACAATACTAAGAAGGCAGGGAGGGTTCGTCAACAGCTATAACAAATAAAATAAAATAACTGAACTGTGTCTGCTTTGCCTCTCTTTATTTCTTTCTTTCTTATATACATGTATAATCTTTTCCATCAACGCCGTTTATCTTTTTTAAAGATATTTCTTGTATTAAAAAACGTGTACGATAAACCTGCCCGTCGTACACCCAACGACACTTTTTACCCAATTTTATACATTTTCTTTAATACGAAAACCAATTTACAAGCAGATGTATCTTAAATACAGATTTGTTAACGTTCAGCTTTATGTTGGTGATAGTATAACGTACATGTAAATTAGCATATCAAATATCATTCTGCTACATGTAAACTGATACGCTTCGCGAACGCCACTACACCGCGATTATAGCGTTTGCAACGGTGTCAATGTAGTAAGATACGCAAGTAAGATAAGAAAATCGCATAAGGCTGTCAAGTCACCAGACTTTATGATTTAAGACTTCCCTATGTCCAGAAATTAGTAGTTGTCTCGAGTGTTCGTGAAAATGTACCGGCCTGAGCTACAAATGTGAATTTCCTGTTTATAGGTAATTCTCGTGAGCTTAACAGAATTCTACGAATGAACAATTATAACCTCGTAAAAATTATACGCAACGAAGGGTAACGCAGTGTTTAATATGAGTCAATGTTTTTTTATCTTCAATTTGCTTGCTTCTTTCGAACAATGGGAGGCCACTCACCGTTCACCGGCATTTAATTTTGCGAACACAAAGATAATGTGAGGAAGATTTTTGTAAACAAATCATCCTGTATGTGATAAGAAGAGTTAGCACAACATATATATTCAATTTTTCACGATATTTGTATTGTTATAGATTTAGGGCGAAAACGAAAATACTGACTAAACTTTTTCTTTTCAGTATATTATTTAAATATCGATGCACCCTTTAAATAATAGTTTATCGTTGCTGTTAATTTTAACCACCATCACCACCAAAAGCTTTTGAAAAGCGAACAAGCTCTTACCCATAAACACCATACGACGCCACACGAGGGATAACCCAAACAAAACATGAAAATCTAACAATAATCTTCCTGTCCTTTATAATTGCAAATATGAGGGTATGCGTTTATATATATATGCTGTACTTAAAAGTTGTTCTGTGTAAGGTTTCACTTAAATATCCTCAATAATATGTGAACATAACGATTGACTTATAAAGTTTTGTTTCATTTGAGACTTAACGTTTACACATATTCAAAAGAATAATACTTCTGATAAAGTTAACATTTAGTTCTTTATTGTCATTGTTTAATATTTTGTTGTACCTGGCATTCTTTAACCAGACGACTTTTTGATTTGGTGGATCCCATATTTTGGAAGGGAACTGCCACCGTCTGAAATAAACAATCTAGCAAGAATATAACATGATTAACACGACATTTCTTTACAAAAGAACCAAACTGATGTATTGTAAATGCAATTCAAACATAATTATGAACGAGAAAACTGTTTAAAAAGGTATTAGTAGTGCTATATGCTTCGCAATGTTATCATTTGACAACAACCATTAGCGTTATGAAACGTTAGTTATCAAACATTTCTCTGTCCAAAATTTCTATCAACTTGTTAGCCAAGATATTAAGGGATCTTATTGTTTAACTGCGTCTCATGCACAGTAATCACGAATAATAAGTGGATTTGTCATACATCATGGAAATAATGTCAACTGCCTCCTATTCAGTCTCCCTCCCACAAAAACAACAACAAAAAACAACAGCACTATTTAAACATCAATAAAATAGTATAACTTACGGTTTTAATTATCTTAAGTAGTCCTGAGTTTATAAGGAGGGTTCACAAAACGAAAGTCATTCTAAAAATAATGTTGTACTCTTTTTGAAATACCTAATGACCTATACTTAATAAGATAAAACTTATACACATTTTCTGAAAAAGATTATGACTCGTACATAGCCAACTTGAAAAAGAAAGTAGATTACAATTACGTCGTTTACATTGACAAAAACCAACATGGTATGTTCTGAATACCTTACACTGGATTCCCAATGCTTGACTAGACAAATATTCAACAAAATCAACTGTCTACTTCACTGTGCATGTTAATTTATTGATCGTATTATAAACTTTGTCACTGTCTTGATTGTGTTACTGAGTCGTCCTTGAGATACCGAGTTGACATCAATGCAACAGCAGACGATAAAAATAATCAGCGGTATGTACCTAAGTTTTGTAACGATTTGTGATTGTTTGTGAGTTTATGTTTCTGAGTGAATAATGCTTACATTCCAGATTTCTGCAATAATTTATTTTTGAACAACACAAATGGTAAGATGTGGCAAGCAAGATTTACATTTTCAGATCCCCTGTCAAAATTATATACAGCTTAGTTCCGCCTTCGTTTTCGTATCTTGATATCACTTGCCTCTGAGCATAAAATGGTAATGTACTCTTCTGAAAATACCGTTCCGTGTCCATCTTCATATTTACAAGAAGAATAGATGAAAAGTGTTCACCTAACTGGTGAAAAAATCGAGTTGCCTTCAAGTTAGGTCAAGACGGAGTGGGCGGTAAATTGGATTTACATTTCTACTGAAAAAGGCTCAATCAAAGGACCCTTGCAATGTGTTAATGTGTGTCTTGTTCCTGGCTTTAAAATTGCCCTCCTTATTAATATCACAGCTGGAGCGTTTTTTGAGCCGCATTGCGGCTGTAAAATGTTTTCCCGTACATTCAGTTAGTGTCGTTATCAGTTGCGTTTTTTGAAGGTCATTGCGCACGATGCTTATGTATGTTTATTCATGATGCTTATGTATGTTTATAGAACTTCTAATCTTACTTTCCTTTAAATATTTTGGCCAATTTAATGATGGGTGATTTCAATAACCTAGCCAATATAGATTCGGATATTATTCGATTACCCCAAGGATATAATTCCTGCTTTTCAATGACCTAATTCTGCGTTGCGAACAATTAGAGGCTAGACGGCGTATCTTTAAAAAAAAGATGTGTCGATTTGTAGAAATCACTTGTGAATAGTATAATCTGACAGTAAATCTTATAAATAAATCGCGCAGGGAGAAATCTTTCTACTTATCTAAGGTACATACCATTGATTATGCTTATTGTATGAAAATGTATGATGTTGCCTCAGTAACACAATAAAAATTGTGTATCTGTGTTCTTCATAACATTCAAAAATCACTATTATCATTAAAATGATGTGCAGAAGTTTAACATTGATATCTCTCATTTAAAACTAAAAAGTATTCAATTACAAAAGGTAGGAATCAAATTAAATCAGATTTACTTTATCAGTACGCCCTTTTATCTGAATATTTATCATAATAAGGATACCAAAGTCCACAGTTTAAGAGGACGAAACCAGGGATATGCGATGGGGTAGTGCAAACACTTTAAAGAAATTTTTCTTAGATAGTTTGGTTAATTTCAAATTTAGAAAACCCCCATATCATTACAAATAGAATAATTTGGTGCATGTGTTGGAAAAAAGCACACAACTCCAAAGTCAAACACAAGTGAGTTTTACAAGTAAAACATATTAATCTATTCACAGTACTGGAGATCATATACTAGGATGATTTCAAGCACCGTGCGCAAAAGCTGATCAATATATCCAACTGCAATACATGTATGTTGTTAAGATATCACTGAAATGGAAAGTCAACTTAACAAAAATTCAAGAACGACTCGCACCATGTCTACTTCCTGTTTCAATGTCCAAGCGTTTTGTTATATTTTTTTCAAACCATACACTTACTCTAATACTAATTGCAAGCCCTGTAAAGGTAATCAATAACGTGGTCTAACGATGTTTTTGCGTTTTGATGCTCAAATTATCTGAAAAAATAATATATTTATTTTGTTTCATAATCAAGTACCTCACGATTGCTAAGAATACTATGCACCTTCAAAAATATTATACTTAACCAGATTAACATTATGTAACGATCATGGGCTGTTAAAAACGGCTAGGAAAGTAATAAAAATATTGAAACATTATTGTTCATAAAAAGTCCAAACTGGTCTCTCTGTTTATTTTACATATTGAAACTAAGTACAGAACTGAAGAGATTTTTGACATAAAAAAATAGCAAGTGAAGTGAAAAAATATAAAGAATACAATTTCATCAAATGTCAAAATTGGCTGCTCCATATGTTTGTACAGTCTTTACAGTGATCTCAAAATCAATCAAGTTATACTCATATGTGACAGAATAAAATTTTATGGAGGTTTATTGACCAATATCTAAATAAATAACAAGAATTTTTCTTTATGTGGTAAATATTTAATTATTACTATTTCTTATTTACAAATGCGCATTTTTTGTTAAAATACAAGTTGAAGCATCAAAACTGAATGCCTTAGAACTTGTGTTATGACACTAAGATAAAATATCATATTTTTAAGAAAGTGTGTCACACTCCTGACTAACACATATTAAGTGCAGTGCACTCAGTAAGCTCATTCCTGTGTGTCACAATTTAACAAAATATGACACAGACTTATAGGAAATACAATGCTCCTGTATTTATGTATTAGTGCTACGTTGACAGAACATTGCAATATATGCATGATATCACACTCCTGACAAATTTAGCTGATATTTTCTCAAGGAAGCTGCAAGCAAAAATAATTTAATAGAGGTTATAATAATATTATTACTGAAAAAATATTATTTTGTATTATTAATCTTAGATGTTCTTTAAGTTTATCAATTTAAACGAAAATGTAACTGCAACACATTCTACAGCGGACTCCTATTACCATATACATGAGACTAGCGTACCGGGTTTCCATTTAATATGAGTGAATTAAAACGAAATTAAAAGATATGTATCTTAATTTTTGGAATTTTCTATTTTTACATAAGTATTTTATTGCAGCTTGTTTCTAAGATTAGATTCGGAATGCTCGAGTTTCGATTTTGATAAGTGTTACATGTACTTTCTTCTAATTTAAGCTTTTAATTGACTTAAATGTTTAAAAAATCTTGCGCTTATCTTCACATGTACAAACATATGTACAATATGACATGGACTGATATTATAACTGATCTAACTTACCGCAGAATATATCTCTGATATCTATATCTGATTTTTATTATTTTAAATTTCGCATACTTGTCTTTTAAACAGGTCAAGTTAAGACTTCTTTCGTGATCACTATATTTATCATTTCGCAAAATTGATAGCGATCCGATATACAAACACAGGTAAACACATTGAGAATGTCTCCTGTTAATTAAGTCGTATATTTCTATTTTAAATTCATTTATGTCAGAACTTGATAATCTTTTGTTTAAATTAAGGCACCTTTGCACTTTGAGAAAAGAGAAGTAAACCAACTCTTGAATGAGAACTAATTATTATAAACTAAAATTCATCAATTGTTTGCGCAAATAGAACAAGGAAGTTGTTTTGCATGATTTATCACGTTTTGCTCTATGGCTTGTGGTCGGTCGTGGATGTAATTAATAATCTGGAATTAAGTTTCGATTTAGACACCACAAAGAAGGATCACTTTGTGTTCGATTTGATTTAAATTAATGGTTTTGTTGATAAATTAAAGCAAAGTGTGCGAGCTTGTATATCACTTCACTCAAATAATGTTCAGATAGTTTCAAAATTTGGGATCCTAAATATCGGTGGATTATGGGTTGGACCCAAAAGAGAAAAGAACTGATATGAGAAATGGTGGCATGTCGGAATGTTTGGATACTTCTCTTGGTAGGTGCAATTTTGCAAATTCATTCAACTGTGTGTAAGACATTCAATGACACGTGATCCTATGTATAAATTTGACTCAGTGTTCTTTTTCATGTTCGTTAAGTTAGAATGTATGCATGCTTCTGACGCTTTAACGAGTTGTAGTCTTTTTATTACAGTTTGGAAAATTTTAAACAAATATTGTCCATCATATTCCGACTAAAAATAATAGCTTCGCAGTAGCAAGTACATATTTTTAATGGACATCCCTCCTAAAAAACGATTTGGGGTAGTTTTATGAACTGCTATTTGACAAACATTCAGTAATTTGAAACCGAACCCTTCTTGAGCAAAGACAATTTACTGACTTGCTAATGTATGATTATAATTAATAATTTATATCTCAGCCACTCATTTGAATAAGGAATGTAGTTAAATGCACTTAAAAACTTTTCTTATATATACCTTCGTCCTCAGTCTAAAGCATTACTGGGTTGATAATTTACCTATTGCTCTAAAACTTTCATTAAAATATTTAATAAATACTAACTGATTTATTTGTAAAACATGACTCAAAATGACAGACAGCTGACTGTTCACAATCATTTAGAGTACTGGCACCCTCAGAATACAAATTCACATCAGTGAATAAAGAGTATGACCGCCAAAAGCGCATATTACAGCATGATACATTGATCTCATTGAAGCTTATACAGTTCTGAATGACTTCTTCGGGGGAATCTTTAGCCCTTTCCTGAGGAAATGCATTTCCCAGTTGGCGAACACTGCTTGGTTGGTCCCCCCTGTTTCGTACGCCCCTTCCAAGATCGTACTACAGATATTCAATTGGATTAACGCGGATATCTAGCTTACCTTGGAACTATTCTGACGGTGTTTACCTGAAGGAAACGTCTGGTGTTCGCCGAACGATGACAGGGTGCATCATTATGGATTAACTGCATGCGCCTTTGTGCTTGAAGATGTGGAAGGACTGGAACACAGGCTTGTCGCTGGTATTCCACAGAATTTAAGATCATGTGTATTAAAAGTGCTGCAGTCCACTTGTGCATAGATCCACCATCCCACAGCATTATATCTGATCAATCACGATGAAAAAAAATCCGCTTCACCAACATTTTCGCTATTAAACCGTTAACCGTTGTATACTTAGAAAAGTTGTTAAGTGAATATGTCTAAAATTACATTTTATCATAAGAGATTCTAACTAAAGACGGCAAACAACCATATTCACTGTCGCTGAAGCAAGAACCCTCCGTAAATATTGAAATTACTCATAAATGCATAAGAGTTCAACTATAATAGTTAAGTGCCTTATGTTCGCTGTTCATGGAAGAAGACGGAGTAAAAAGTCAAAACAAAGATTATTTGAACATCGAGCTCTCGCGGTTGAACTATAGTCCATATTTGGAAAGCATTGTGATTCCCGACCACCTTCCACGAAGAGCGAACAAGAGACTATACATTTGCACTCGTACTATTATGTGTCTGCACATTGTGCTTTGACCATATTTTGTTAGTTTTTGAAAACACATATTTAGATTCAGTGTAACCTTACAATATAACAGGCTTCTAATAAAATATGAATACTTTTCGAACGTTTAATTCTTCATGTCATCATATATAGTGTCAGTAAAACTAACAGCATCGTCCTGATCGAACAAAACGATTCAAATATCTTTCCGCAACAGCCTAAGCATTCATGGAAAAGAGTCACTATTCTTAGTATCTTATTAAAATGTCATTATTTGATCAAGTTCTCTTAGTTCTGTGTCAATCAGTTCTTGCATATTTAGTTCCTGAGCTCTGGTATAAGTACGAGAATCAAGTTCCTAAACTATTTTCCCTCCAGTTCATGTAACACATAAAATATATTTTTTGTTATTTATATGCAACGCCGATGAGTTGGTTTGATTGGAGTTGATTAAAAACGAAAGTGTACTTTGTTACACTTAAGGTCAATAAAAGCAAATGATAGTGCCTCTAGCTGGGAGCGAACCCGCACCGTCACGGCGACAGCGCTTAGCCCTGCAATTCCTGCGACGCAACCGATTTTGTCTCGTGGATAATTATCCTATAATTTATACCCTGTGTACATTTGTAACCTTATGAACTTAAACATACATAAACATTACATTACTTAAACATAAACTATTTTTCGCAATCTGCCCATGTGTAGAGAAAAAGTGTAATTTGTGTCGTAATGTTCTCACGGCTGTACATGGCAGTACTTATTCTCACTTAAAGTAGGATTAAGTGAATTACTATTTAGATACTTAACATTCGAACAGGTAGTTGTAGACTGGGCTCTCTTTTACATTGAAACAAAATTTTGGAAGATATTTAAGATTAGACTCTGAGTATATATAACATAATATATTGTGTCAATTTTAACAGATGAAAAAGAAACTTGAAAGCAACAAGACACGACAAATAATTACGTGATATAATGTATGCTCGGTTAAACTGAGTCAGTTTATGGGCAGTCATTAAAATTAATACCGTGTTAAGAGTATTTGTTTGTTTTGGTTTAAATCTAGTCATAACTTTACATACATGTATACTAAATGGTAGAAAAATAAGTCATTTAATTGTAATTTCAAAACTTCTTGTCAACGTTACATGTAGGATAATCAAGTCATTTGGGATAGAAAATCCTTTAGTTATAAATAATTTTAACATGCAATAAAATATTCGTTTTACAGTTATATGTCGTTTGCGAAAGACGATGTTATTAAACAACAAGAAGCATCATTCAAAAGACACATAATGATGTTATCAACTTTTGCACGAAATTAATCTGACTATACCAAAACGGAAAAATGTGGGCTTGATGTCGGTATTCCATTATAGAACAATCGAAGATATGGAACACGAAATTGCTTATCTGAGAAAAAGAGTAGATATTCAGAAAAAAATTATTGAAACTCTAGAAAGAAGAGAAAATAATTATCTTACAGAGATCGAGCTTTTGAAAAAGGAAAATGAAGGACTTTTTGAAAGATATAAACTAGTTGCATCACAAGTAGAGGAAAAAGAACCTTCAACAATAAGAAAACCGCTGCTGGCTGATGAAGATGAGAAAAACGAATGCTATATACTAGGACATGAACATTTATCAAATGCATTTGGTAAAGAAAATGTTTTTGTCTCAAACAACGTAAATCACGCAGATATTCAGATTCCAATATGTTATAATACAGATGTAGAGAATAATTTTGAAGGTATAAACCGTCTTGATTATATTGACAAAGAGAAGAACATTGACTTCAGCTCATCAGTTAAACCAACCATAAATAATACGAATGCACCAGCGATTGAAGATAAACAGGAATTTAGGACGTGTCTAGTGAAAGAAAATGAGCAATTGAAGCATGCAAATATGGACATATCTAAACCTGTTTTGAATTCACCATTTACTGTGTCTGTGAATGATAAGATTCAAGATGTTTGCGGAAAGGAAACGAAGCATAATGTTGTAAATGGTAAGAAATTACAATAAAATTGCCACTGACTCAGAAATATTGACAATTGTCCATAATCGTTATATTTTTATAATAATAAGATCACTATAAGGAAATCATGCATTATTTTTTATTATAAATTTATGTGCACTGGTCTCAGTAAAATTACTTAGTAATTATCTTTCCAGTTTGCCTGACAGTGCTACTATTTACATATGATTTGCGTGTATTTTTGTTTTGTTTTTGCTTGCAACGTTGTCCAGCAGGTAGATTTGGACGATTTTTTTATGTTCAGGTTGTGTTTGTTTATTTATGAACAGTTAATGGGTCATGTATTTTTAGTTGCAATTAAGAAACTGCGACAAATAGGTTATGACGCGGACCCTTATAAGTTGCGACCTTTTATACGATCTTTTTTGTACATGCATTTTTATGAGTATATGTTTTATATTTTAATAGTTGGATTTTAACAATCTGAAATAATTTAATTGTTATAAATGCTTTATTATTTGTACTTTATATTTTAGTCCAGGTGGTAAATGCGCCGAATTTTAAGGCGAAAGCTGCTGCGGAAGAATTACAATCAACTGTGAGACGAAAGTTAGCCATGCAAAAAATTAACATGAAGACGACTTTTAGACCTGCGAAATTCATAGAACCCGATGCCAAAGTATTAATAAATTGTGACTTTATGTCACGGTATTACGATTCGGATGAGAATAGGACAGTTGAACAGGCTCTCAAAGATTTTGAAGGTAACTGTTTGTATTCTTCCTCATAATAATCGCTCTCATCCATTTTAGACATGAAACTTTTTTGCCTACAGAGATATTATTGTTCAGAAAAGAAAAACAATAATGACATTGTCGTTTTGCGGCATATATCCGTTAAAGCCAATGCAAATTTCTAAAACTATTTTATCACATAAAAAAATAAAATAATGTTATTAATGAAGTGAATTTATTCAGGCCCGATACCGAATGCAGAGTGCTTATATGAAGCCCGATGCCAAGGAACAGTTAGCATAGCTTTACTCAAGCTTTCATTTAAACGATAAAGGCTCAGATCAGGGATCTCTTACCATCACATTCTTGGCCACAGCGCAAAGCAAAATCAAAAATGAGCTCGCTATTAAATATTTTCACCCTAAGAAAGTATTGTATTTTCTGAATATTGCTATTATACGTTTTCGTACGGTAATAATATTAACAAATATTCCCTATTCCTGTATTTCCATCCCCCTTATTGATTTTTGTCTAAGACTTCATAATAAGATAATATAAAGGTCAAAATAGCATGATGATCCAAAGAGCAAAGGAAATCTGAAAATCAATGCTGAAATATGCATGTTTGGTTGGTTAGAAGACATACACCTCTCTTGAAAAAAATGGCCGCCACATTCCTATAAACCCGTCCTTTGCCGTAAGAACCTGTATGAGAAATGTGTTTTCAGTTTTTCAGACTTGTTGTTCTGTTCAAACCATGCAGATATTTAAGGGTTGAAACCTTCTTGATGTATTTTTATCAGTTTTGCAAGATTATCAAAATAAAAGCTATTTTTAGCACATGGTGTCTTTTTGGATAAGCATTTCTTAGATAAATATGTTTTCTGATCATTTTTAGCTCTATTTCAAAAATTTCATTTTTATAACAACTGCAACTTAAAAATTTCATGATGACTTTCTTGTACAGTGCACAAGCCCATGCATCCTATTATAAATTGTTGTTTATTCAAGGGGGATGGAATTATAGGAAGGGATGGAAATATAGGAAAGTAGGATACTGTTTAAATTTATAATTATTGTGGAATAAGATGGACTAGTAACATAAATTTTATTTGATATAAAATATAGGATAAGAAAAATAATTTAAGAAAGACCTCCTTTCCTACTAACAGTACGGCGAAACTTCGTCACGGGCAGAGGGGAGCAGACAGGTATTTTCTTCGTCTCGGTATTTTCACATCTTTGTTAATGACGTCCAATAATGACAGTGAACAATGGCATCTACGTCGTAAATCTTGATTTTATATACAATGAATGAAAGTTACAAAGACGAAAGGCCGGTGTGTTCCCCATCCATCGGCTTGTTCCACATTATTCGGTAAACTCACTAAATTCTGCGTTGGTACGAAATAAAACAAAAATCCATATATCCCGTACAACCCTGGAATCATCATTGAAAAATCATTTATAATGAGTGTATTTATGTGTCAATACTGTTTTTAACTTAATAAACAGCACAAATAGTTTTTCTTGTCAAATTGTGTGTGTTCTACATTTTTGTTTTTGTCACACGTTTTGCTTTTTTAGGAAAAAAACTGGGAAAACTGTGAAAACATCTGCCTATTTACATTTAAATATTTTTTCCGATGTTCCGTTCATTTGAGTTTTGAGGAATAATGCAGAAAAAAGACTGTTTCCATCAAAAATGTGAAAATAGCGAGACAAAAAATACCAGTCCTGTGTGTACCCCTTTGCTAAATGCACGTGTTTGCCAAATTGACTTATAACGGTAATAAAATGCAATCAGTAGAATATACTAGTAAAAATAGTATTTTAATTTTCAGGATATACGGGAAAAATGGCGTTGATAATATTTCACGAGAAAGATGAACAGGGTACATTACAGGAAATAAAGGATATTCGCGCTGTTCCTAAAACCTTAGGAAGAGTATTTCACCTTGGGCATAAAAATAATATTCTGGGGAATTTTTTATATAACGAGATAGCAGCTAATGAAGTTGCAAACTTTATAATCAAACGATAATAAGTGGTAAATGAAAAAGTATATGAATGATGCAAAGACAATGAAACATTAAATAATTTGTTACTAGACATGTTGGAACTACAGTCCTACCTTTGATTATATGTAAGACCACATGACAAC
This sequence comes from Corbicula japonica, assembly GCA_038501625.1. NCBI lineage: Eukaryota > Metazoa > Mollusca > Bivalvia > Venerida > Cyrenidae > Corbicula > Corbicula japonica. Next base: position 76,630 of record JAZAYU010000131.1, read on the forward strand.
AAATACCAATAGTTGATAAGCGTCCACACTTTCTTTATCTCACTGACTGATTTACATATATAACTTTGGACAAATACCACATATCTTCAAATACCACCTTTTGGATTTTCCTGAGTACTTTATAAAGACTTAAATTATATTTTAATGTTATACTTACCGAATATTCAATAATTGCAAAATGTCTCGTTTGGTTCAGATAAGACTTTGAATCGTGTAATTGCTGACTGGACACCATGTGCTCTTGTCTCGGTAAGGTCATTGAGTACCCGTCCTTTTGCGTTACAATGCTATTACCTTTTAATGTTTGTATATGTTTGTATGCTTTTGCATGCAACATTGTCGAGAGGATGGGTGGGTTGGGGTTATTTCACCAAGGAAACTTGTACTTGAAGATGTTTATATGAGAACCTATTTGGGCTAGTGTGAGGTTGGTGCACTCGAGAACCTGGTTTAAACCCCAACTGACCGTTAACGTTAATTGTTTTTGGTGTCTTATCTGTAATTGATTCTCTTATAAACACATGGTCTCTTGGCCTCATTGTTTTGTGGCTGCATTGGGAGGCTGTCTTTTCTGGTTATGGTTATTCCTGATATGCATATTTCATTTTTATATAAATTGTAACAGTAACTTTGGTATTGCTGTTTAGAAGGTTTAACAAGTGTCCCTGGACTTTCAATCATTGCTATTGTTACATCATGCTTTCCTAAAAGTCGTTTAACAGACACATTATGTTTGTTAATAGAACGCATGCATTATATATATGTAAACCCCATTGAACAATGATAGATTATTGTTTTCTCTTTTAGCCAAACCCAAATGTTGTATTACACTGGTCAAAGATTAAAATAACCACACCTTAAAGATTCCAACATCACCGGATTAAAACTGTTGCTTAAATGGATCCATATTTATGTAGTGTTATTTTGTGTGCTATCTAGTTTTACTGAACTTGGTTTTCTTCCATGATCATGATCTTGCTAATTTCACTAGTATCATCACATGATACTAATATCATGCCTTGGTTTCAGTAAGAGCGTCGATTATCTACTAATTTCTTTAAACAAAGAATTTAGTTTCTTATGGTTTGCATGGTTATAAGCATTTGCATGTTACAGTGAAGCTGGGTGGATTAGAGTAAATACATGTACACCCTTCAGAGTTGAAATGTCTTTGTTGGTTGTAACCTTGTTTTAAAACCAATAAATATATTTTGCACTGAGTTTCTTCATTTTTTTAAACATTCGCAATATGATTTGCGAACATCATTCAGAGTTAGCAAGGCATACAACTCCATACAGTTTCAACATTGCAGTGAATGCCAGCATTTTCACTTCTTATTGTTATGTAGTTCTCTTCATACAACGGGCAGACTGAAATCTCTCACATTTGTGGATTCAAAAACTTGTTATCTACTTGGTTTAAACGAGAATATTTATCAAGAAGGCAATATTTAAAAAAAATCCTGATTTTGACATTTTTGATTTGCTTGAAATACGACAACGAAGATCGAGGTCGCACGGGATACGAACTAATGGTAACATGAAAAGAAAATCACGTGTTCATTGTTCTATCCATGATCTTCAACATGTTTTTAAACATTTTGGTAGACACGCTATGTTTTCACGTTTTGCTTATCTTTCTATATCAAGATTACAGAAGTTGGATAAAAAGCCGATGATATTGTTATAAGAATTTATCCACTTTGTGAACTTGCAAGCCTTACTTAGTGTTACACTCGGCATGTTCTCAGATCCCACTGACATGGTATCCGATCGCAAATAACAATTCCTGAAGATTTGATTTTTAACGAGCGAAGCTGGTTTTACTTATCACAATTCTGAAACCGGTATCAAACCAAAACGAGACACTGGTAACCGGCGATTTACGCATTTTAGAGTAGTCAGAGCAAGCAAAGTAGCCCAAGTTTCCTGTTACGTGTTAAAGTTGGCTCGTGCCACGTAAGTATCGCTAAAACAATACTTGACTGCTTCACTGCGCTGTCCCTAATTCAGAACACAATCGACAACTGTAGTAAACCAAGTTCTTTTGCTTTTTCGTAAATTGATACATGTGTGAGAATCATGCCACTGGTTATTCTCAATAAGCAAAATCGCTTTGCTGGTTTTCTGTACTTTCACTACTTTGATTAAATAAAGGAATATATTTTTTGGCCTTCCAAGTATATTTAAAGATAAAACTATTCAATCGGCTATACCTAATTATTTTAAGAATACTGAAACACCCATCGTTTGTTATAAATACAACTAGCCTACTAGAAACACAATATTAGATTTCCAAAGGTCCGAAATATAGAATTCCATCGGAAATCGACTTTAATACCTTTCGTGCAGAAATTGTGTCTTTAAACTATTTTTTGCAATGAATGGTGCAAACGAGAACATGCTGTGTCTAATGCTCTTTCTTATTGAAAACAACAACAACAACACATATTCAAAATGATTGACAATCGTTCAACCTTCTACATGTATAAAAGAAAAATAGCTTTATTACAACCGTGACCTCGCTTGAATTTTTGTCATTTAAAACGAGGAATTCAAGAGTTTCACAACAGACTTGTTAAGCAGCTGCGGATAGGGCCTTCAAAAAAGTAATTATAGTGTGATGTATACAACAGTACACTTTATCAATATTTAAACTGAAGAACTTAATAGCACTAATGCTTATACACTGACTTCTTATATCTGCTAGTCTGTGATATTGTTACTGCAAACACTCTACAAATGACAAAATAAAGAATAGATGCCGAAACAAGACAAAGTACCTTCTAGGTATTAATTGCCCTAAATGCACAAATTCTTAAACACCATGTAAAGCAAGATTTATTGCAAACCCTAGTTCTTGCACAACTATTAATCCGTGCTCGTAACAGCTTGTCTTTCAGCGATAAAAGAACATGTAATTAGGTATTGCGAAAAGTTTTTTGAAACCACTGGCAAAATTGATTTTGTTCTATAAAGAATTCAAGGGACATTTTGAAGAATGTTAAATGAAATAATTTCAGGCGTTCTGTTTGTCTACTTATAAATTCTTTAGTTTGTATATTTCTCTCCCTTATAATTGAATAAGAGACATAGCTAAACAGTCTCATTGAAAAACAGGTTTGCTAGAGAAAATAAAACATTTATCGCTTGTAATGAACATACGGCATTTTTGCAGATGATTATTACGATACCTACACTTATTGGATAATATTTATTTGAAATTAGGTACCTCTATTTATTAACAAGTAATAGGCATTCCAATGAGTACTAATTGTGTACCCCTTGTTGGTGATCTGTTTTTATACTGTTATGGAAAGGATTTTATGTTATCTCTACCGAACATCGAGATAACATTATTACAGCCTTTAACAACACCTTGAGATACCTTGATGATTTGTTGAACATAGATTATAAGCATTTTCCATATGTGGTTAATAAAACTGTCCCAATAAACTACATCTTGCGGTAACCCCTCGGGTTCTCATTTTTGTTTATTGTTAGTGGCGTCTTTTTTTGAAACAGTGCAGTGTTGAACCTGTTGGGGCAAGTGTGAGGTTGGTGCACCCTAGAACCTGGTTTAAACCCCCAGTGGCAATTTGATTTGCCACTGACCGTTCCAAGGCGGTAACCCCTCGGGTTCTCATTTTTGTTTATTGTTAGTGGCGTCTTTTTTGAAACTAATTATTTTATTAACCATGCTCTCTCCCCCTCTCTTCTTCTTGACTGTGTGGGGAGGCTGTGTTTTCTGAATGTGGCGATTCCTGATATGCATATTTCACCTTTTTTAATAAAGCAAATATTTGCGATAAGCAAGCAAACTTTCTTGACCCTAAACTTTCTATTGAAAATTGATTTGTCACCACTAAAATATATGATAAAAGAGAAGATTTTAATTTAATTTAAGTAAATTTTCCGTTTTAGACGGCGATGTTCCTCCGACAACATCATACGGGGTTTATATTTCACATCTTGTTCTCTTAATATCTAGATCTTGCAATAATGTTAATGACGTCAATGGGCGTATTATTTGCATAAAAACTTTAATTAAAACAATGTTATCGGTATCACAAATTAAGGAATTTCAAAACCTTTTGCAAATTTTATCCCCCAATCTCACGAAAGTCAGATCTAACAAAATGTAATCGTAGCGGATTTCAGGAGATGATTTTAATTAGATTGTTTATCCCCGATATCCAGATTTAATTCAAAAATACCTGTGCTATTTAAAATCACTATTGCAACAAGGTATTTCATAGCCAGTTTTTAAGAGGTTTAATTATAAACTTAAGAAAATTAAAGGCAATGTTAATTTCTCCAGGTTATTCGTAAAAACCATCTGTAAATTTAAACAAGTAAGGTTACCAACATGATATTCTACAGCGCCCTGCAGGCCTGGCGAAGAAGTAATCTACAGTTGATCATTATGCTAACCTCTTTGGTTGCGTGACGGTGACAGTACTTATAGATTTTATTATGTTTTTTGGCGGGAAATCTTTGTATAAAGAACATAGAAGCTTGATGTGTTTCTTATTTCCGTGTCATCATGTTGTAGCTGATTTTACTCCAGATGCTCTGGTCTCGTTTAGATCATGGAGTTCCCGCCCCTTTGGCTTTGAAATGCTATAAGCTTAATATGTTTATATGTTTGTGTACTTTTGCATCCAACAATGTTGAGCTGATGGGTGGGTTGGAGTTACTTCACCAAAACAACTTGTACTTGTTTGTTGATATGAGACTAGTTGGGGCAAGTGTGAGGTTGGTGCACCCTAGAACATATTGTTTTGCCACAGGCCATTTTAAGGCGGTAAACCCTCAGGTTCTCAATTTCCTTCATTGTTTGTGGTGTCTAATTTGAAATTGATTATTAGTAAACCATGCTCTTTTCTCCTCTCTTCGCTTGGCTGGCTGTGTGGAGAGGCTGTGTCTGCTGGATGTGGTTATTCCTGATATGCATATTTAACTGGAAAATGGAGTATTCCTTAAGTTGTTACATTCATTACAAACTACCATGTTTCACTTAATATTCATGGCATTAATATACCATGCCAAGTACTTGTATAATGTATTTCATGTACCGATTTCCTTATCATTTGTTAAACTATCAACAAAACAGTGATCTTTTGAAATGTGTTATTTATTATATTCACAAGAAAAACTTAGTGAACCCAGCATTGAGCCTGACTTTGATATTTTATATAACCTTAATTACCTAAGAAAACACAAGTACATATTATGTTGCATGATTATAAAGTAAATCAAGAATTAAAAATTAAATTTTGATGACATGTCTTGTTTACGAAGACAACGATCTATTTTAGGCAAAGCAAGCGTTAGGATTACATCACTATAACCCTGAAGGTTTGGTCATTGTACATGAGAATAAATAGAAAAAAATAAATATGCATATCTGTAAAGGTTTTGTATAAATTGTGAACATAAAATAAAATAATTGTTCTTTAATTAAAACTCAAAACAGAGTTCAAGTGTATCTATATATTTAAAAACTTCAATTTAAAAGTTGTAAGAAATAAAATTATTCATAACGCCCTTATTCAGAAGTCACTAATTGAAAGTGCAAGCATCTTCAAAATTTCTTAAAGTGGGTGAATTAACATTTTTCCCTCTAGCATCCTTATACATTTCCCTTGCACTTTAATTAACGTTTTCAGGCTATTCCAGTTAAATTGTTATTGTGCGAGAAATAATCTAAGTCGATATATTTTCCAAAAGAAACTTGATGATTTTTTCATTTGTTTGTTCATTGAAATCGGACGTTAACAGCATTCTATCCTTGTAACCGACGTGAAATAATCCGCATGCAAATGTTTTTGTCTTGATTTTCTTGTATCTATCCACTTCCCTCTGTAACTCCTCATCTTTCTTGTGATGAAAAACGACAACTGCACAATTTTTGTTCGTGCGTGTACAAGACTCTGCAAAAGAACACAATTACAAATCTGATAATTACCAAACACTAGTTGGATATACCAGTCGTTCTAGTTAATATTATAATGGTCACTAGAAATCAGATTTCTTGTTCGTCGGATTTCGTGAGTCTTCTTTACATAACGAGAGGAAGAATCAAAAGTAAGAGATTTTATTTGTTAAAAATATAAAAAAATCAAATGTAACAGTGCAATAAAAAGCTATTTTTATTGAAATCATATTCTTGCTAGCATTGCCCTTTAAATTAATCTTATTCTGATTGCTGATGTTGACGTTTTTTGAAATAAAA